>ML525539.1:14324-25162 GCA_005239535.1 Nicotiana rustica
AATCTAAACAGTAACTTGATGAGGGAGGTATGTGAACAGTTCCAGATAACACACCGCAACTCGACCCCTTACCGGCCCAAAGCCAATGGCGCCGTTGAAGCAGCAAACAAAAACATCAAGAAAATTCTCAGGAAAATGATTCAAACATCCAGGCAATGGCATGAAAAGCTTCCTTTTGCATTGTTGGGATATCGCACGACCATGCGCACATCGGTTGGAGCTACCCCTTACCCATTGGTTTATGGCACTGAAGCCGTAATACCCGCAGAAGTCGAAATTCCTTCCCTTCGGATTATTGTCGAAGCAGAAATTGAGGACAATGAGTGGGTCAAGACCTGACTGGAGCAATTAACTTTGATTGATGAGAAAAGAATGGCCGCAGTGTGCCACGGACAATTATACCAGCAAAGAATGGCCCGCGCTTACAACAAAAAAGTGCGACCTAGGAACTTCGAAGTAGGGCAACTCATTTTAAGACGTATCCTCCCGCACCACGAAGAAGCAAAAGGAAAATTCGCCCCAAACTGGAAAGGTCCATACATCATAAGGAAATTTCTACCAAAAGGAGCGTTATACTTGGGGGACATCGAAGGAAATGACCCCGAAACGACCGTCAATGCAGATGCCGTCAAAAGTACTATGTTTGATCCACTATATATTTTCAAATGTTCTCCGGTTGGGATGACGAAGGCTTTCATTCTCGCTACCCAAACACCATTAACCCTTTTGCAAACCCTTTGAGCCGGTTACTCTTCTTTGATTACCCTCTTTGGAACCCGAAAGTGTTATTGGAAAACAAAAAAAGAGATGTTGAAAAAAGAAACAAAAAATTGATGAAATGGAAAAAAAAAATCAAAAAAAAGAAAAAATCAAAACAAAAACCAAAAAAAAAAAACTAAAGTTTCCTGAACCACGTTCGACTTGATTCCGAAAGGATACGTAGGCAGCCTCTCCCTGGGGTTCAGTCACGCAAAAATAAAAATTCACATTTCCCCAAGAGTTTAAGCTGGGGCAGATGTTATAATATGTTTGGTGATAATTTCGCCGAAGACGTTCCAAAGTTGTAATTCAGTACAAATTCTTCTCACCAAAACCCTGTTCAAGTCCTTCCGATCAATTGGTAAACATGCTTAAAGTTGGAGGATACAATGCCGAAGCTGGTGCAAGCAAATGAGAGAGTTTTATCAGTGAAAACCCACATTGTCACCGTGAGGTGACGGTAAGCAGAGAAATTAAAAATGAGAGAGTCTTGTTAGTGAAAACTCACAAAGAGCACTACAAGGAAATGGTGAGAAGAGAAATGAGAGAGGTTAGTTGGTGAAAACCCGCAAAGGGCGCCACTTATCAAAAAGGATAATGGGTCATGACATGGACACAGTCCGGGGCAAGGTTTCTCAATCTCGAGGTAATAGTTGTGATGAATTTCTGAGAGTCAGACGGTTTACGCGGATCAGGCATCCAGTCCAAAGGGCATGTCATGTTCATTGAAGTCCGCATGCACTCTAGATAAGTCCTTCTTTCCTTTCCCCGAAAGGGACACCTCTTGTTTAAATTCATTATCCATTCTGTCATTTATTTTTCTTTTGAATCCCTTTCGGTCTAACTCTGTCCCGAAACTAAGGCAAAGAAAAGATGGCAAGACTGATTTATAGGGATATCATTTGACGTGGGTCAATATGTAAAAGGCACCCAGCCTCGTCAGAGGCATCGAGTCGATCCCGACTGGGCACAATGGCTGATGATTCAAACTCAAAACCTTGAAAGGAGAAAATCAAATTGAAGTGCCTATAAAGGCGAATGAAGTTGAAAGGTTGAACCCCGTGTGGCTAACCATCTTGGAAAGGTTTGAAAAACCGAAGTATTCCAATTGACCTAAAGTTACAGTTGGAAGAAAAATCAGAAGTGAAAGGCCAATAAAGGCGAAATAAAGTTGGAAAGGTTAAGTCCCACACGACTAACCGTCGCAGCAGAATTTGAGGGGCCAAAACTCCCCCCGATACTCTGGAAATCCAAAAGAAAAGCAAGTGAAAAGCCTACAAAGGCAAAAAATAAAATGTTGGGTCCCACGTGACTGATCGCCATGGTAAAATCTAGGAAGCCAAGGTCCTCGGGATTAGAGATGAAATCCAATCCCCAGCAAGCAAGTGATCGGGATCTTCATCAAAAGAACTAAGATCAAACATTTGAAAATCAAGGCCGCAAAACCAACCACCGTTCCAAACTAACAAATTGTTCTTTGTTTGAAAATAGGAAACATGTGCAAAAGCGACCATGCGAAAGCAGGTGCAATAAAAAGGAATGGCGTGAAATCTAGAAGGAGCTTTGCAACATTGACTCCAAAGAAAGGGAAGTTTCCTCAAAAAAAAAAAAATATAAGAAGAAGAAGAGATGAAGAATTGAAGTTGAAAATAACTCAAAATAGTATGGGGCCTCCAATCCCCAATTACACTTTTTCCCGACATGGGTGTACGCGCTGATGCTTTCTTTTCCAATCAAGGGTATACACTCCCTGGTTGATGCTTTCTTTTCCAATCAAGGGTATACACTCCTTGGTTGATGCTTTCTTTTCCAATCAAGGGGATACACTCCCTGGTTGATGCTTTCTTTTCTAATCAAGGGTATACACTCCCTGGTTGATTTCTTTTCCAACATAGGGTACACAATCCCTAGTTGATTTCATTTTGCAAAATAGGGCTCCCAACCCCTAGTTGATCCCGCTTTGAGATATAGGGTATCCACTCCCTAGTCTGCAGTAACTCCGAGTGCACCATCCCCGACTTTTCATTGCTTTCAATAATGAAGTAGCATAGAGTTTGTTACAATAACACATGAAATTTTCCTAGTGAAAACTGGGGCAGAAAATTTCGTTCGTTTGATTTGATTTTGTGCATATTATGTTCTAGGACATTGGAACTCGAGACGACCAAAAGAAGAAGTTTCGATCCAAAAAACAATAAAACAAAAAGAAGAAAGAGAAGATTGAATCCAAAAGTGCACAAACGAGGAGGATGTGGACTATTCAGGACGAGACTGAAGTCATCCGTCCAGTATATCCTGCTTTGATCCGAGGAATGATAAGACAAAACCAACATCTGCGTTTAACAAGCACCAGGATCCAGGTCAGAGTCAGCAAAAGATCAAGACTCAAGACTAAGTCCTAGATAGGAATCTTGTAATTTAGCAGCTTATAGGTTTTAGTTAGTCCTTCATTTTGTACTTGGGTGTAATAAGGAGATCAACAGTAGTAACAGCAGAAACCGCAGTGAAACCACAGTTATCGGTAGTCCCAGCTACCAAAACATCCAGAACTACACTGACCTGATTCCTTTATAGCCAAGGATATGTAGGCAACCTCTGAAGCAGGGTTCGGTCAAACTTTTCAAAAACGCTTCACATGGAGCATGCGAATGGGTAAAAGTCGTTCACGACTGCTCACTTTGTCTTTGCCCGAAAACTCTTCGTTGTTTCCGAGCAAAGAGGGGCAGCTGTGAGCATGTTATTTTTCACCCACCATACACTCCTACAAAATTCAATAAAATAAATTAATTTCACAAATTTTTGTTGAATTTTAGTGTTAATTGTGAATTTATTTTGCATTGCATATTCATAATTCATCCTTAAAATTATTTAAATTTGCGTAATTAGGCGCATCATTATTATCAAGGAATTATAAATTCATTATTTGTAGTTAATTAAATAAAATAACAAACGGATGATTATTATTTGATGTAATGTAGTTTTGATAACTAATTGCTAAATTTAGTCATTTCTCCGAACAAATTGTGAAAATTGATTTTTTCAAATTAATTGTTTCACCCTTAATTTATTTACCAATAAATCTCTAATTAGACTAAGTTAGAATTAATTAATACATTTTTGTGGAGTTTTAAGTTAATTTAAATTAATTAAATAGTTTAGATTAGTTTAAAAAGAGAATTAAATCGGACCTGGGCCAAGAAATACCCAGGCCCAATCCCTATCTCTATACACTCAAACAACCCAGCTCAAATCCCATAGCCCACCCGGCCTTCCCCTACACTACCCAAACGACCCTGTTTAATTAAGGATCAATCCCAACCATTGATTGAGTTAGATCAAACGGCTGGGAACCCCTCTCACACCTACTATAAAACTGTCCAAACACTCACCACCCCTCTCATTTCGTTCAAATCTTAACCCCCCAAAACCCTAGTTGCCCCCCCCCCCTCCATCCCTCTGTCTCTCTCTCTTCTGTCTCAACCAAACCCTAGCCGCCCTAGAGTTCCGCTGACCAGAAATCGCCTTCGGCGGTGGAACTTCTCCAATCGACCCCAACTTTTAACCAGATGATCCTCACCCTTCCCTCAGTCACCTACCGTCATTTATTCCACCAAAATCCCACCCAAAATCACCCGAGTTCAGATCTAAGAATCTAAAAAACCTAAAATGCTACAACAGTCGACTTCGAACGATTCAGACCTACATGAGTCAGTTGCTCTTGATAAGAGCAATCGATTCATGTAGGTTTGACTCGTTTTCAAACCCTCCGGAATCCGGCCAAGGTCCGGCCATTTCAATCTTTCCGGCCAAACCCTTTAATGGGTATTCTCTTTCCCTCCTTGTTATTTTTGCGTGTTATTAAAACCAAATCTCATGTCAATCACTGTTTTAGGCTATTTCAGTTTGCTTGATTTGTTTTCTTTTGTTTTTTTTCTCCTTTCTCTTCTTGCTCGTTGATTAATTATTCTTAATCTGATCTTGGTTGACTAAGAAGAACCAAAAGCAACAAGATGTTTAACTTAACGGTATTGTTTTATAATAGAACTATATGTTGTAATTCCTTTTCGGACTTTTTTCTTTTTCTGTTAAAAGAAACCTGCCGCTATTCGTTTGATATCATTAGGATTATATTCTGTTTCCTTTACTTGTTTCTCTTAATTAGTTTTGAACCCCGTTCTAGTTTTATCATGTTTAGTTTAATTTGGTTTATCGATTAATGACTAAGATTCTTTGTTAATAATGCCTTTTAGTATATGTTAATTGATTAGTATAAATTAATCAGTACGTGTTAGTTAGTTGTTTAATGAAGTCGCTTTAGGTTTCAGGTTTACTTAACTGTTTCTGCCCTTAATGTGACTACTATTCTGAAAAGTACTTCCTTTTCTACTTGACTGTATTAATCATTAAGGTAGCCAATCAACTGATTAGGTACTTATTAATTAGGTAATTAGGAGATAATTATACTCGATTAACTAAATATACCTTTAAAAACTAATAGTTTAATTAAAAGACTAACTCTAAGAGCCTAATTAACTGGTTAAGCATGAACTGACAGTTAAGATAAGCAATTGACTAAGTCTAAAAAATAAATGATTCACCTAGTCTCACATTTAAATAATTTCAACTCCTTCAACCTAAAAACTAACTTAGGTAGCCTCTTGAGTAATTAACTGGAAAAATTTCCTCTCTTTTTTTGTTTAAGATAATTAGTTTAGGTTTGATTAACTAAAACAAATCATTTAACCTAAGTTAAGAAAACTAACTTGACTAACCTTATTTAAGCCCAATTAAACTGATTAATTAATTAATTTAAACATAAGCTTAATAATTGGTTAAGTTAACTTAACTAAGTCAGTTAGCTTAAATTAAGAAATTAAATTGATTGACCTACTTTATTTAATTAACTTAAACATAGATAATTAGTATGAAAACTATCTTTAAGCATTTAATGAATTAACCTTTAATTAGTTAACGTAACCTTGGTTAAAGAACAACTAGAAGTCACCTAAGGGACATAACTAGTGTTAGTTAACTAGAGTTAAATGATAACCCAAGCAAGTAACCCTGGTTACCTAATGGTAAATACAAGGGCTTCAAGGGGTACATTAGGAAATATATATTAGGAAATCAGATTTGCAAGGGTAAAGAGGTCTTTTAAAGAGTAAGAAAGTTCTAGAATAGGGGCATTTGTCCCAAAGATAGGGTTGACAGCTACCCTATGTACTATGGAGTGCTGTTTTTCAGCTTTGGATAGGGAATATTCAAAAGAATATCCCATTCCCAAATATCCTATAAATAGACTTTCTTTTTACATATTCAAAGACTTTTTTTTTAACCTCGGGCCCTGCTGAAAATCTGGATATAAAAATTTCATATACACACACACAGTATAAATCCTATACTGAAAGAACACTCGATTAGGTATAGAAATATCTGAAAAAATCTGGTTTTCTATAGTCTTGGTATTCTTGAACTTTGGGTGGTAGCTAACTGGTTTTTCTGGGTTTTAAAAGTTTATCTGGTTGAAATCTGTTTTCTTGCTGGTCTTTCTTCAATTTCTGGTTTTCCAAGCTCTCACTTTCTGGGATTCTCTACTGCTGGTTTTGTTTCCTGTTAGTTGCTGTGTTGATCTCCAGTTTTTAGCATTTGACCTTTATTTGGTCAAATTTTCTGTTGCTTAACTCTTAAAAAGGTATGTATTAACTCTTCTTATTCTCAATGAAATGCTGGATTGGAACTCTCTTCTTTTACTCATTGCTTAAGTTAGTTGTTCTTGATAAATAAGGTTGTTTCTTCTACTGTATGTAAATGTGGTTTTATAGATGTTTGTTAGAATGATAATGAACATGTGAGTGTGACAAATACTGTTTTGATATTGGTATTTTTTGGTTGGTGTATNGCCTAGATAATTAAATTACCATATAGTTTAGAATTATGTTAATGTTAGCACTAAGGTAGGTGAATTTAACTCTTTGGATAGTCAAATTCATCTCATAACAGTGCATAAGCAGTAGTTAACTTGCTGGAATTCTCAAAGGATGTAAAATGGACAACCAAAGGCTCACTAGAGGAGAAAATCTGGAATCCTTTATGCTGATCAAATTTATCCTCTCGAAACGCCTAAATAATCAAGTTAAAGAATTAATATGGACTAAAGGTCCCAAGTATAAAAAAAGACAAGTCCAGAGGTGAGTTGATCCTCCTATGATCACATTCACCCTGAGAAAGTGCGTAAATAATTCTGCCAGGTAATATGGTTTGAACACAAGCATTATTAGAATTAAAATTGACCTTCCCGTGGTCAGTTTGGTTCTGGTAGTTACATAACACTCAATCAATTAGGGTGTTTACAGATTCCAAAGAGAAGGCTCAAACGTAAGGCTTCAAGGGAAGTTCGAGTCAGCAAATTAGTTAGAATTTTATTTTTTGTTTCTTTCATTCTGGAAAGTGTATAGTGGCAGTCAAGTTATAACCCCCTCCCTGTATTTCTTGTGCTTTCATTGTAATGTAATTTAAGACTGGACTGTACGCTTAATTTCAATTTTATTCATGTTCCTGAAATTTCGAGTTTACATTTTTTCTGTTCTGCAAATGATATTAAGAACATATGTAAAAACTTTATAAACACCCCGTTTGGATTTTTTATTGGAAAAAATATTTATTTCAAATTCAGTAGAGTTTCAACATGGATAGAATCAGTAGATC
The DNA here is from genome assembly GCA_005239535.1 of Nicotiana rustica. Taxonomy (NCBI): domain Eukaryota; kingdom Viridiplantae; phylum Streptophyta; class Magnoliopsida; order Solanales; family Solanaceae; genus Nicotiana; species Nicotiana rustica. The sequence goes on from ML525539.1 coordinate 21,789, forward strand.
ACCTTCAGTTTATCTTGGGTCTTGTAAATCTGCGAAAATCAACGTATACATACGTGTGAACTTTAATTCTTTGGAAGCATGAGATTAGTTTGTTTAGAATTGATAAGGATTACTGTTTCTTAATTAATAAAGACCTCCTGTGGTATGATCTTTGTTAGAAATCATAAAATTCTGGAAGAACTAGAGTGATTTCATCTTGCCCATCCGTATCAGAATTAACAAGTAACATATTTAGATATCTGAATTTCTTAAGTGTACATATCTGAACGAATGTGGGATGTCCTGATTCCCATACTTTCCATCGTTGGTTAAAACAAAAAATTATTTCTAGAACTAATTGTCTTATTACAAGGATAGCTGAATTAGAATGGCCTAAATGATAAAATTGAGCTAAAATATGGTCATAGCCCAAAACATGTTACCTTTAGGCTTTTGAACATCATTGTAGGTAATCCTTAGGTAGAATGAATACCTTTACTTTGAAACTTGACAAAATTTGATCATTACCCCAGAATTACAATAAACTACACTCTGGAGTGGAAACTCATGCCCCTGACCCTTAACTTTAAATAACTAATAAAAATACACATAGCAATCATGGGTGCATTTCATGTGACATTTTTTCCATGTGCTCAAAAACAACAAGTGTACGCCATCGTAACTTGTCCAAGATAAATCCATAAACGTCCTAATCGATCTTAAAACTAAAACGCTCTTTCAAAAAATAGAAAACTCGAACATCGCCACAAATGGGCATTATAAAACCGTCACGACCATAGTCTTGAGTACGTAATCTACACACGGGTGCGACAACTCATGTCCCCGTCTTCAACTTCAAACTATAATAAAAATCACATGTTGTAATTGCAGGTGCATTTCATGTGGCATAGTTATAATATGTCTCAAAAACAAATAAGTGCACGACATCGTGACTTATTTCAAGATAAATCCATAAATATTAAAAGCGGTTTAAAAAGTAAAAAAAAGGCTAAATGCACAATAGGCTAAAACACGTAAAACAATCAAATAATATAGGCCAAATATTAATAGTAAGAGACCGTGCTAGAACCACGGAACTCGGGAATGCCTAACACCTTCTCCCGGATTAACAGAATTCCTTACTCGGGTTTCTGGTCGCAGACAAATTAAAACAGAGTCAAAATTTCCTCGGTTTGGGATTTTAAAATAAAACGGTGTCCCGGAGCATCGTCAAAAATCCGGGTGGCGAATCTGAAAACTAAAATAAATTCCAAATCCGAATAATATCACTTAAAGTGGAAAAACTTCCTTATTACCCTTCATTAATACGGGGGTAGTGAAAAAGGAGGTGTGACAACACGTAGTCCCATGCTGAATACAATATCAGGTCTGCTGGCAGTGAGATATAATAGAGACCCAATCATCCCACTTATAGCTTCTGATCAATATATGAACTAGGTTCATCCACATCCAATTTTGTAGTTGTGGCTATGGGAGTGTCTATTTCCTTTGAGTCTTCCATTTTAAACTTCTTGAGCAATTCTTCACGTACTTTTGTTGGTGGATCATTGTTCCATTTGGGTTTTGCTTAATTTGCAAGCCTAAGAAAAAGTTTAGCTCACCCATCATACTCATCTCAAACTCACTCCCCATTAGCATTGCAAATTCCTTGCTCAATTTTTCAGAAGTCGCTCCAAATATAATATCATCCTCATATATTTGCAAAACCAGGAGATCCTTACCCTTTTCCCTTAAGAACAAGGTACTGTCAATTTTCCTCGTTTGTACCCATGTTCTAGCAGGAATTTTGATAATCGTTCGTACCATGCTCTTGGTGCTTGTTTGAGACCATATAGAGCCTTGTCGAGTTTGTATACGTGGTTAGGTGACTCCTTGCTTTCAAAACCTGGAGGCTGCTTGACAAATACATCTTCCTTCAGATAGTCATTGAGAAAGGCACTCTTAACATCCATTTAATGAAAAGTGAATTCCATGTGTGCAGCAAATGCTATAAGAAATCTGATTGCCTCCAGTCTTGCCACATGGGCAAAGGTCTCATCATAGTCAATTCCTTCTTCTTGACTATACCCTTGAACAACTAGTCTTGCCTTATTCCTTGTAACAGTTCCATCCTCATCGAGCTTGTTCCTGAAGACCCACTTGGTGCCAATCACTAATTTGTCTAGTGGTCTGGGTACCAAGTGCCATACTTGACTTCTTTCAAACTGATTCAACTCTTCTTGCATGGCATTTACCCAATCAGCATCTTGTAGGGCTTCCCCAATGTTTTTTGGTTCGATCATGGATAGAAATGCATCAAACACACATAAATTTTCAAGGATGATCTTGTTTCGATTCCGGATTTTCCAAATCTGTTATGATGTTCTCAAGAGGGTGATAACTCTGATATATGTGTGGTTTGAGTACCAGCTGTTCATTCCTAGACAATTCCATAGTGTCTTGTTGCTGTGGAGCAGGATCAGAGACATGTTGCATATGTTGAATTTCCCCTGTCATGTTGCTTGGGGTAGTTGAACCTGGTCCATCACCTGTTCCACCTTCCATGTTTGCTTCAATGTGATCACTACTTCTCATCAGTCCAAGCTCCTCATCTTCTGGTTCCTATCTCTCAGCAAGAGTGTTAGTTTCATCAAAGACAAGATGTACACTTTCTTCTACACAAATAGTCTTTTATGTGATGAATATCCCAATAATACTCCCTCATCACTTCTGGGGTCAAATTTTCCTAGGCAATCTTTGCCATTATTATGCACAAAACACTTGCATCCAAAAGCCCTAAAGTGGGAAATGTTGGGTTTTCTCCCTTTAAGTAATTCATAGGGAGTTTTCTCTACCAGAGGTATGGTCATGCATCTATTGATTATGTAACAAGCAGTGTTTATTGCTTCAGTCCAGAAGCTGTGAGGTAGTTTGCTAGATAGAAGCATGGTTCTTGCCATGTCTTCAAGAGTTCGGTTTTTCCTTTCAACAACCCCATTTTGCTGTGCAGTTCTAGGAGCAGAAAAGTTATGATTAACACCATTTTCATCACAGAACTCAGCAAACTTAGCATTCTCAAATTCAGTACCATGGTCAGATCTTATTGATGCTAGTTGATGTCCTAATTGATTTTGAGTTTTCTTGACAAATGAGGTGAACATATCAAATGCTTCATCCTTAGATGCCAGGAATAAGGTCCAAGTGAACCTTGAATAATCATCAACTAGCACCATCACATATCTCTTACCACCTCTACTCAGAGTTCTCATAGGACCACATAGATCCATATGAACCAGTTTCAACATCCTGGTGGTACTGACTATTTTCTTACTTTTTGAAAGAGGACCTTACCTGCTTTCCCCTGGCACATGCCTCACAAACTTTGTCCTCCTTGA
>MDKG01809815.1:0-14015 GCA_005239535.1 Nicotiana rustica
CTCAAAGTCTCATTTTTTATCCGAAACCACTCAATTCACGCCCGTTTTACACCAAAATTTACAGATAAGACAAATAATATATAATAAACAAGTTTCTTTAAAAATTCATTTCTCGGGCTTGGGACCTCAGAATTCGATTCCGAGCATATGCCAAGTCCCATATGTCCCCACGGACCTTCCGGGACCGTCGAATCATGGGTTCGGGTCTGTTTACCAGAAATGTTGACCAAAGTCAACTATATTCATTTATTAATTATCAAAACTTATTTTTATCAAATTTTCACATAATAGCTTCCCGGCTACATACTCCGGCTGTGCACGCATATCGAGGTGAGACTAACGGAGGCTCTCGAAGCCTCGGAACATAGATATAGCTTAAATTACTTAAGATGACCTTTTGGGTCATCACATTAAGACTCCTTTTGTGAGTGTTTCCCCAAATTTCGTGACAAGGACTGATTCAATCTCTTGTTTTGTTAAATAATTGCCTTTTACTCCAGTAGTGAAAGAAGTCACATGATCACGTGGGTCGGTTGTTCCATCATATTTAGGAACATCAGACATTTTGAATTTCTTGCGTATAGGCAAGGGCACCGCACTTGGCTTCCAGGGCTGTTGAGAATATCTATCAATGTCGATGCCTTTGATAATCGGCGGTACTCCAGGAATTTGCTCGATGCGATCATTTTGTTCTTTCATTTGTTTCTGAATGGTTAACAAGAAATTTTGTAACTCAGAGTTATTAGTCATACATGGTCTTGTTTCAAAAGATTCATTTGGAGTGTCACCCCTGGCTGAGTTTATTAATCAAGACTAAGGATTTTCCGCGATGATTGTATTATTTGGAGGCGGTGTTAATGGTGTAGGTGGTGCATGTGGTAATCCTCTTGCAAACTCTTGCAAAGCTTGCCCCACATATTCAACAATCATTTGCTTTATCCGATCCTGCTCTATCGTTTTCTCATTATTGTTATGATGGTTATCGGATTTTTCCGGGGATGACTCCCTTGAACCGCGTGGGGTTCCTCGAGGAGTTGGAACTGGGGTTCCATTTTCCTTCTGGTTGTTGTCATCATTGTTGTTGTTGTTGGAATTCGACATAGTTTAAAGGATATCGATTGGAAAATAAACTATGATTATCAGATTCCCGATAACGGAACCAATTTGTTTAACCAAAGAATTAGATTCCTTGACCAAAGCTATTTAGGATGGACGCGGGTTACTGATAATCAAGAAAGTAATACGATAAATAAATAGAAATTGAGTAATAAACAATACTGTAGTATGCAAAAATAAAGTGGATTGTATTCGAGAATTCAGATGATCTTATGGATTACATTTCTTCCCTTTATATAGGGCTTTCCTAGTATAACGTTTGGTTCATGTCATGATTGCTCATTAGTGACTAATTATTACATTAATGAGGCATTGCAAAGGGTAACCGCAACTATTGTATAGGAGTTATGTAACGTATAAGTCATTAACTGTTGATTCTCGAATCTGCCCGCAACTTCGTCTGGGTTCACTGTGATCGTATCTCTTCTTTGTCATTAAGTTTCCCATGGTTGATGAACTCGTGGGTTTATTGACCGTGCCTTTTTGTCCCGTACCTCTTTACAGAATCAAATCTATCTGTTGTGTTTTTCTTGGTCCACGTAACTAGATTAGTTGTCGAAAATCTGCTTACGTGTGAGACTTTTTTTTACCAATACAGTAATGTTTTCAATTCAATGTCTACTTGTGATGTTCAACCTCATGTAAATAGTTCTCATAGTTTTGCTTGTAACTCATCCACTGCTATTAATAAAACTGATGTTTTCTGGCATCAAAGAATGGGCGACATGTTTTTTAATAAAATGAGGTCTATTCCTTTCCTATCTAGCAAGCTTTCTACTAAAAAATAATTTTTATGTGATGTTTGTCCTATGGAAAGACAACACAGACTTCTCTTCCCTGATAGTGTAATTCATTCCATTACACCTTTTCAATTGGTCTATGTTGATGTATGGGGACCATACAATGTTATAACCTATAATGAATTCAGATATTTTATCAAACTAGTTGATGATTACACTAGGGTGACTTGGACTCTATCTCCTTTCTTGTAAAAGCAATGCCTTTTCCATTCTTAAAGCTTTTACTTTTATGGTCCAAGTCCATTTCAAATCTAATATTCAAGGCTTCAGATTTGACAATGCCTATGAATTTGGCAGCAGTTATGAAGCACAATATCTTTTTGCTAACCATGACATATTACATCAAACTACCATTCCTCATTCCCCTCAACAGAATGAGGTTGTTGAAAGAAAACATAAATATTTTTTAAAAGTCTTTAGGGCTATTCTGTTTCAGTCTAAACTCCATTTGAAGTATTGGGGATAATGTGTCTTAACAGTCAGTCACCTACCTTATAAATAGGATTCCTCCAGTGTCTTAAAAAATGTACCCCCCTTTGAGAAACTACATGGAAAGCCTCCTTCCTATGATCATCTGAAGTCTTTTGGGTGATTGTGCTATGCAGCCAGCCCCAAGCAAGGCAGAGGCAAATTACAATGTAGACAAATTTCAAGTCTTTTCTCGGGGTACCCCTGTGGTAAAAAAGGGTTACGAGTTACTCAATTTGGCTAACCACTCTATATTCTTTTCAAGGGATGTCGCTTTCCATGAAGATGTCTATCATTATTCCGCCTCTCCTTCTACCTTTGCTCCTCCTCTTTCACTTTGTAATGATATCCCTTCCTTTCCTTCTTCTTCTTCTCCTTCTCCTCCTAGTACCAACCCTTCTTCTTGTACTGCCAATCCTTCTTCTCTTCTTCCTGATTCTTCTTCACCTCCTAATGACAATGTTTCTCCCAGTCCTTCTCCTCTATCCACTTTCCACTCTTCTGTCTCTACTCCTTCTTCCTATTAGCCCTATTCATCCTCTCCTATTACTCCTGTCCTAAGAAAATCCACTAGGAATGGTCATCCCCCTACTTATCTTTCAGACTACATTTGTTCTTCTGCACATGTTTCTATGGTTCCACAAATTTCTTCTAGTGAGTTGCATATGCAAGAACTCCAGTTTTATCAACAATCAGCTTCTCACCATGCTTGGCAAGAAGCTATGCTTTAAGAGTTTCATGTACTAGAGGCTAATCAGACTTGGGACATTGTCCCTCTTCTTCCTCGTAAGAAACATATCCCTTGCAAATGGGTGTACAAAATCAAACAAAGAGCTGATGGATCTATAGAAAGGTACAAGACAAGACTTGTTATTAGAGGGGACACCCAAAAGGAAGGGGTGGATTACACTGAAACATTTTCCCCAGTTGTGAAACTCACTACTATCAAATGTCTTTTGTCACTAGCTATTAAGAAGAATTGGAATGTCTTCCAACTTGATGTCAATAATGCCCTCCTCCATGGGGACCTTCATGAGGAAGTTTATATGAAAATTCCACCAGGGTTGCAGGTTACCTCTTCTGTTTCTACTTCTTATCCACTAGTATGTCGCTTAAAGAAGTCTTTATATGGCCTTGAACAAGCCTCTAGGCAGTGGATTTTAAAGTTGTATGAGGTCTTGCTGTCAAGAGGATACAATCTAAGCAAAAATGATTATTCCCTTTTTACAAAATCTTCTGCTGGATCTTTGATTCTCATGGTTGTTTATGTTGATGATATATTGTTGGATGGGGATGATAATTCTTTGAAGGCTTTCCTGGATGATAATTTCAAGATCAAGGATCTTGGTTCTATTCATTACTTCCTTGGGTTGGAAGTCTCCAAGCATCCTCAAGGATATCTTGTCAACCAACACAAATATGCCTCTGATTTACTTGCTGAATATCATTGTGTCAATTTCAGTTTTGTTGTAAAACACCTTTGGATCATTCCCTTAAGCGTTCCAGTTAAGTTGGTGATCCTTTACTTGACCCTAGCTCTTACAGAAGACTTGTTGGTAAGCTGAATTTTCTGCAGCATACTAGGCCGAACATCTCATTTTTAGTGCAGCATTTAAGCCAGTTTTTTTCAGACTCCTAGAGTCCCTCACATGATGGCTGCTCTTCATGTTTTGAAATACATATCTTCTGACCCTACACAAGGGATTCTTCTTTCAAGGTCTCATGATACTTCCCTTGTTGCATACCCAGACTTTGACTGGGCAACATGTGCTACTTCTAGAAAGTCAGTCTCTGGGTATTACATTTCTTTTGGAGGTTGTCCTATCTCTTGGAAGAGCAAGAAGAAACCTATCATCTCCCCATCCTCTGCTGAAGCTGGGTGCATAGCTTTGAGGAAGGTAGTTGCTGAAATTTCATGGCTGATAAGGTTGCTTGGTCATTTAGGTGCCAGTCTGGCAGTCCATGTTCCTGTCCATTGTGATAGTCAAGCTGCCTTATATATTGTGAAGAATCCAGTCTTCCACGAACGCACTAAACATATTGAAATCGATTGTCATTATGTTAGAGATTGCTTAAATTCAGGCTTGATTTATCTTCATTTTATCAGAAGTGCAGATCAATTGCGGACATTTTTACCAAAGCTTTGCCTAGTGCTTCACATCATTCTCTTTTGGGCAAGCTTGAAGTGTTATCATCCTCCATCTTGGGGAGGGGGGGTGTTAACACTGGACCTCTTCACACACAGGAGCCCACACAAACAGGCCCAACTAGCTGACATGATCCAATACATCTTTGTAGTAATCTGTAATTAGTTTTACATATAAAGTTACTATATGTTTTCCCTTAGCTGATTTTGGTCTGGCCTTGCAATTCTTTACATATTGTATATATAGCCTCAGAATGATTAAATGTGTAACTAACAGATATTTTTGATATATTCATTTTCTGAGATAATAAAATTTTCTCTCTTCACTATTTCGAGTGATGGTTTTCTTCTTGACACTTTGGTTCCGCGATTTGATCTTGTTGATCTAACACATGTTAGGATGGGACTCCTCTCAATTTCTCATTATCTCCATTTCTCAAAGTTTTTACTTAGATTGGAGCCACATGTCATAGTTAAGAATTAAAGATTAAGATTTAATTAACCAAATCAAAACCCTAACCATGATTAACATTTAAGTTATTGACAACTATTTCCATATCATTTTCTTAGGTTTCCTATATATATTTCTTAGTTTTACCTCATGTTTGAACTTCCATAATTTCATATATTTTCTCCTTCTTAATTTGTGCTACTAGAGATACATAATTATTGTATTGAGTAAATTTTTAATTGGTTCATTGATGTGTTCCTCTTTCTCTTTAATTTGTTTAACCCTTATTATATTATCCTCATCCTTGTTATAAAATTCTTGCAAGTATCATCTCTGTTGATATCTAAATTGAACGAAGAAGTGCCATCAAAAGTATAACTCAAAGAGGAAATGGATGATGAGACCTTGAAAAAGTAGGAAAATATAAAAGGAGCCAACTAGTAAGAAACAGAGAGAATTTTACAAATATTTGTGAATGAAATAAAGTGTAGCCAGATTTGTGAGATTACCCAAAAATTTGGAAGCAAATATATCGAATATTCATTTTTCTAATCATGATTTAGACCTCTAAGCTAATAATCACATTTTTCTGAATTTAAAATAAATCAATTAAAATATTTTGAATGATTAATAAAAATGCTTTAATTTGAATAAAGAAAATAATAGATGACTAAAATTAAGTTAATTTCAGGCTACATGACTATTTAATAATATAGCCACACTTGTCCAAAATATCCTTCAAATTATTCAAAAAGATAAAAAGTACATCTAAAAACACTAACCAATCTAACATCAATAAGAAGAGAAGCAGAAGATCTAAGGACGAACTTCTGGTGAAATCGAAACTTTACACTTACGTGATTTACAATAAAGTCAGATTCATTAGCAGTGATGGAAACAAAATCATTACTACTAAAGATATTCAAAATATAAGAAAAATAAACATGTAAAGCAAAACAAAATCAACATCTAATATATTCCCTCTCTTCACTTTTACTTGTCCACTATTGATATTGCACATCCCTTAAAAATAATAGATGAACTGCATAATTTATCATAATATCCATATTAATTTATGCATATTTTTAATGATTTTGAGAAAATGATTTGAAATGAGTAATTAATGTTGTGGGTATAACAAGAAAAAAGAATTTGTCTTCTCTTGATATGTTAAAGTACAACAACAACAACAACAACAACAACATATCCAGTAAAATCTCACTAATGGGGTCTGGGGAGAGTAGAGTGTACGCAGACCTTACCCCTATCCCGAAAAGTGTAGAAAGGCTGTTTCTGGGAGACTCTCAGCTCAACAGGAGAGACAATAATATCAGAAAAGAAACAAGAGAAAAGCATGTAACAACAAAAGATGTCAGAAAAAAAATAACAACAACAAATAAGTGAAAGGACAATGACACAAAACTATGTAAAAAAACAATGTGAACACAACATAGACCGCTAACAAACCTACACGAAACTCTATCAGACTACTCGATACAAAGAGGGAAGAACTCTCGACTACCCCTAGCCTACCACCCTAATGCCCGACCTCCACATGTTCCTATCAAGAGCCATGTCCTCGAAAATCTGAAGTCGTGCCATGTCCTGCCTGATCACCTCGCCCCAATACTTCTTTGACCGCCCTCTGCCTCTTCTCGTACATGCCAAAGTCAAACTGCTCACACCTCCTAACTGGTGCATCTAGGCTTCTCCTTCGCACGTGTCCGAACCATCTAAGTCGTGCTTCCCACATTTTGTCATCCACGGGAGCTACGCCCACCATCTCCTGAATATCTTCATTCCGAATCTTATCCAGCCTAGTGTGCCCACACATCCATCTCAACATCCTCATTTCTGCTACTTTCATCTTCTGGATATGTCATATGTGAATTCTTGACTGGCCAACACTAAGCTCCATACAACATGGTCGGTCTAACCGCTGCTCTATAGAATTTACCTTTGAGTTTCGGTGGCACATTCTTGTCACAGGACTCCAAACGCTAACCTCAATTTCATCCACCCCACCCCAATACGGTGCGTAATATCCCCGTCGATCTCTCCCTGGATAATTGACCCTAAGTACTTAAAACTTTCTCTCTTGAGGATGACCTGTGAGTCAAGCCTGACTTCCACATCCGCTTCCCCCGTCACGTTGCTAAACTTACATTCCACATATCCCGTCTAAAGTGACAAATAAAAATAAAAATTTATTTTTAAAATATGGACATCTTTCTAACTAAAATTTAGGTAGCCAATCTATATTTTACAGCCCCTACATGCAGTTAATATTGAGCTCAAAGAGATCAATACTCATATTGCAATATCATGAGTTCAAATTGGAATCTTCTCTCATCTCTCTTATTAATTATGTTGTTAAACAAGATAATCTTAATTAATTTCACATAAGTTCACAAAATAAACTAAGTGCAACGAATGAGGCTGGGCGGGATGTTGGCATCAATTATCCCATTCAAACTTCTGTAAGAGCGTGAAATAGTTGCGTTCCCTTATTCTGGATTTTGGTTTGGACAACTGGACGCTGAACACAAATATTTAAAAAGGAAATAAAAAAAGCATTTGTTCACTTTAAATAGACTCACGCGAGTTCACGAAATGACAAGATCGGCATATGGTCCAACCGGGAAGGTGATATTCACGCGCTCAATCAGCAGTATGCATGATTTGACATAACCAGTAGCACACCTTTGGGAACGCAAACTCAGCGGGCAACGGGCAGCACCTAACGCCGTTATTCCCAGCCACTAACGACGTTCATTACACAAAGGGAAAAGAAGGACACTTTCAACGTTAATTTTAAAAACCCTCGGTAATGACCCCACCTAAGCCTCAGGCTTGGACTCAGGCTCGGACCACAAAAGTGACTCGAAAAAAGCCAAAGCACTCCCCTCACAGAGAAATAATGTAATGGAGTAAAAGAAGAGAGAGAATATAGAGAGAGACTTGTAGAGAGAGAGAGAAATTGTAGAGAGAGAAATAGGGAGAACCCCGAAAAAGATGGGGCAGATCGTGAAAACGAAGAAGAAAGGACGTCCATCAAAGGCAGATCTCGCTCGCCGGAACGCCGAAGCCGCCATTGAGGCATCGGAATCAGCGAAGAAGGAGAGAGAACTCCGGCGGAGAGGCCGGCGTCGGAATGTCAGGTACGCCTTAAGCATCGACGACTACCTGGACGACGACGAGTACTTTTTGGACGACGACGAGGATGAGAGAGGGAGGGAGAAGAAGCTGAAACTCTTGCTCAAGCTGCAGCAGAGCGATGAAGGCGGCGCTGCTGAGTCAACTCCGAGTCGGACTCGGCAAGGACCTGCCACGTCGGCATCATCCTCCGACGATGACGAAGGAGGGAAGCCCTCTAAGAAGAGGAAAATTAACGGCGACGATGACGAAGAAGAAGTAAATGATGATGAAATGGAAAATGAAAATGAAAATGAAAATGAAATTGAAATTGATGATGAGGTAAGTGTGAACTGTGAAGTGTTGTTCGTGATTGAAAATTGAGAGGAAAAGGAGGGAAGAAAGTAGAAAGTCCAGCTCAGCTGAGTTTGGTTCACTGAGATTTTTTTGTAATTGGACCAGAAGACTTGTAAATCACTCACGCACTTGTTTGTTTCTCTCTCTTTCCATATAGGCTCTCACTCACTCAATGTGTGTGTAAATCTTTGTCGGGGAGGGGGGGATTGATATATAACTGTCGGGTCAACTGTCAAAAAACTAACCCCCACAGAATCTGCTCACGCTCCCACCTTTCTCTCTCTCCTCACTCTTTCTCTCTCTATTACTCCAAACACATAGCATAAACACCAATACTCTCTTTCTCTCTCTTTGTCTCCTATGTTTCTGTCTCTGTCTAGCAGACCTCCTTCGTTTGTCCTAATTTTGCATTAAAGTTTAGTTGTCTGGTTTTAATCACGAGTCTTTTTAATTTGCTTCGGGATTTCTGCAGTCTAATATTGAGGAGAAAAGTCGGCGCTTGGACATGATTGTGTTGATTTTTTTTGTTAATTTAAAAAAAGAGTATTTGAAGTTGAGTTGGAATGGGTATTTGGAAGTTGCAGTTGTGTTTGGATATGAATTTTAGTTGGAAAACAAGTTGCATTTTTTTTAGTGAAAATTATTGCTATTTCACTTGAAATACTCCTCAAACCTGTTTTTCAAATTTTCTAAGTATGGAGTTGAAATAATCGACCAGATTGTAGAACAAGCACTTGTGAAATAATCGACAAGTATAGTTCAAATATTTGAAATAGAATCTTGAGAAAAATGGACCCTTATAGAGCAGAACAAGGATAGAGGATTCATTTGGACTGAGGTGTAATTGCTTGATTGTAGTGTGATTCTCTGCTTTAGTATTTTTAAGATTATGTTTATGGAGGTTTAAGTCTACTGATGGATTTTGATAGGCTGGAGGAAGGAATGGAGAAGCAAAAGGTGTCTACTCTCCTCCAGGTATAGTTTCTGATTTTTCAGAAATGGAGACATTTCATGTTTGATCCCTGTTCCCATTATTGACATGTACAATGTGGTTGAGCAGGGACACCATCGGAACCACCTTCTGGAATCCCGTTGCCAGACAAGAAGACATTGGAATTGATTCTGGACAAGCTACAGAAGTAGGTGTTGAATTGTTAGGAAAATGGAAAATTTTCTGGTCGTTCAGCGAATAACCTTTGTAATGTTTAGTTTCTTAATTTCCTTGTGACAGGAAAGACATATACGGTGTTTATGCGGAACCTGTTGATCCTGAAGAGGTATGTTTCTTGGAGGGTTGCTTTTTTGTTCAGAAGTCTTATTAGGAAAGAATGACAATAAAATTAAACAGAATCAGTTAAGTTTTTTCTTTATTTCTGGGCAGCTTCCTGATTACCATGAGGTGATTGAGAATCCCATGGATTTTGCCACTGTCAGGAACAAGTTGGGAAATGGATCATATGCCACTTTGGAGCAATTTGAGGTGAACCTCTTCAACTAAACCACTGTATTCTTATTATTTTTGTGCTTGTAGCGAAGGGAAGTGCATTGGTTTTCTGTATTTTGTTGCATCTTCGGGAATTCCAGTGGTAGCGAACAAAGACACTGTCACTCCGAAATAGCTGATTTGGCTTCCCTTCAATTTTGAAGCTTTTCTTCTTTTTTATCTTAATATGTTTTTGGCCTTTGACCAGCCATTTTTAGTAGAATCACATTTGTCCCTCAGTTGACCGTTTTTATTGCATTGTTTTCTTCTACACTTCTTATTACTGGACATGCAACAATTGGCTGAACTCTGAACTCGGCATTGTATATTTATCTTCTGGATATATTCTTATGCTTGGGTCTTTGCTTGTAGATCACAAAAACAAGTTTCCAGTGTTTGCTTTTGCACGGTTGTAACTAGGGGGTTTTAGTTTTTTTTTGAGGAAGGACAAAGATGTTCCCTTTTGAATCTACTTATAGCGCAATTTATGTGGTTGTGAAGAGTTAGAAGTTTTTGATGGTGCTGTGCAATTCATCACTAGTGGTTTTGAGAATCTGTGTAGCTTTGGCTGTTCATGATACCCTCGGTGGTTGAAATTTGAACTGTTTTTAGCTTAGTCACTACATTGCTCCATCTCCTAAAAAACACAGATATTATTTGGTACTGGTGATTTTCTGAATGTAAGGAAATGAAAGAGGAGTTGCGTTTGGTGCTGGTGATTTACTGAATGTAAGGAAATGAAAGAAGACTGCAGTTGCGTTTACGCGAGATGGATCTTACTCCGTGGTGGGTGGAGAAGTTTGTCCTTGTATCTCTGTAGTGAAAACTATTCAATTGGGAAAAAGGAATTAAAGAGGAAAACTATTAAAGAATATTAATGTCAAGCTAAAGTGTATCTTGCAAAATGTCGCATACTGCGAACTCGTTTTATCTTCGGCCTCTAGGCTTCTATTCTATTATGAGGAGGCATATTGGATTTTACTGATATAAAGCATCTATTTCTCTTTATGAGTTTTGTGTAATGGAAGCCTTGGTTTTCTGTTTTTTGGGGTGAAGAGAATCAGGAAGGGGTTAACTGGTGTATCCCCATGAGCCTGTTTTTGGTTATCGGATGCCTAATTCAGTTTTATCTCTTTTTTCCTTTGCTCCCCTCCCAAAGAAGAATAAAATCAGTTGGTATTCTCAGCAAGTTGAGGAAAGATTCTGAAATTCGAGTACTTCAACTTTGGAGTCTAGGTAAATAAAAGGATTCACACCAAGTGTTAGGGAAGCAGGAATTGCTGACATCATCATGGTATCCTCTTTGTAGTCTGAAGCCTTTTTCCGCTTTAGGTGTTTTGCCATCCATTGCATAAATGTGCGTGCTTTACTTAGTCACACTGCTTATCTACCATTTCGGATGCTTCAAGCAGTATATTGATGTAGTAACGAGCCCATCTCAAGGTGTTGCTTTTATAGGTCAGACAGAAACTTTTTAACTTCTTTTACTTCTGTTAAAGGAGGACGAGGATATATAGATTATAACTTTGCTTTTGTCTCCTTTAGGCATGAAAAATAAAAGGAGAAAGAGGGATATAGAATGTCACTTTGTTGGATATAATCGCTTATCAGGGAGATACAATGTGTCACTTTAAGAGACATGAGTTCAAGGAACTTCTTCAGTTGGTGTTCATTCTTTTCTCTTCTTTTCTTTGATGGAATGAAAAGTCATAAAGCTAGTCTTCTCTTTCTCAAAAAATAGAGCTAGTCTTCCGTGTGTGACCATACCCATGAGGATGTTGAAGTCCAATTGTCAATTGTTTTTTTTGATTTAAGTATAATTGTCACTGTCCCCTTTTATAGGTTTTTAAGTTATGTTACTAGCACAAAATCCAGTAGGTACTGCTATTAGCTTGATATCCCTGAATAATCAAACTGTAATTGTTCCATTTCAGAGTGATGTTTTCCTCATTTGTTCAAACGCAATGCAGTACAATGCACCAGATACTATCTACTATAAACAGGTAGTTTTTGCAATCTCATCTTAGTCACCCTTCCATTTTGAACCTATAAAGCTTATCGTGCAACTATTTTGGCAAGGCACGTACCATCCTAGAGTTGGCTACAAAGAAATTTGAGAAGTTGAGACTTAATTATGACCGCTCCGATAAGGATGTCAAGGTAGACCAGAAGACAAAATTTGGGTCTGTTGTCAGGAAGCAGATAAAGAAGCCGGTGCTCCCAATGTTCCAAGAAGCTGTTGGCTCCGATTTCTCATCTGGTGCCACTCTCGCCACAGCTGGAGATAACCAAAATCATAACAGCACTTCCCTTCCTGGAGTACCAGAGAAACCTTATGGTGCTGAGTTGCTTGCTGAAGGAAATGTTTCACTGATAGATCACAATGTAGACAAGGCAGAAGAACCACTATCAGGTACCAGAATTTTTTATTGGTTTTCAACAGAATCAAGATGTTCATATTTGCTTAACTACATGGTCTCTCCTGCTTTATGTCCTGCATTTCTCTTTTAGCTGTTGACATTTTGAACTTGACTTAATCAAGTTAACTAGCTGATATATTCCTCTTTCATCCTTTTCCTTCTTTTTGCACGCGTTACTTGCTCTTTAAATTTCTCCTCTTAACTTGTCGCAGGGAAGGGTCCTCTATCCAGACTTGGAAGGAAATCAATTGTGCATGATGAGAACCGCCGTTCAAGTTACAGCATATCCACGCAACCAGTTTCCTGCACCGAATCCATATTTTCAACTTTCGAGGAAGAAAGCAAGCAGCTGGTCACTGTGCGTATCACATAACAAGTTTTATTTCCATTTGGTTATTGTTTTCCTTGTGTAATTTTCCTGTGTCTGTTTAGGTTGGGCTTTACACTGATCATGCATATGCTAGGAGCCTTGCCCGATTTGCTGCAACTCTTGGGCCTGTTGCATGGCGAGTTGCATCCCAGAAAATTGAACAAGCATTACCTTCTGGGTTCAAGTTTGGCCGTGGGTGGGTTGGGGAATATGAGCCACTTCCAACCCCAGTATTGGTGCTGGAGAACTATACCATAAAGGAACCTCCATTCTTCTCCAAGTCTGTACACTCTTTTGGAGCTCAAAAGAATGAGAAAGCATCTCAGGACCCAGTTGCTCCAAAAGATAAACCTCTTTCAAGGCCGACGTTAGAAGGAAAATCACCATATCTTGGTTCAACTAGCAGTAAGCTCACCGAGAGCGGCTTGAATATATTAATTCCTACAAAGGAGCAATCTCCTAGGGAGGTTAAGCTAGAAGGAAGGCCGTCTTTTCTTTCTTCTTCTGGAAAGAAACCTCCTGTTTGTGCTAGCCCCAGATACCAGCATCCAGATTTACAATCCAGGAATTTCACTGAACCTGATAAAAAGCTGCAGAAGCAGGTTGAGTTAAATTCTCCGTCCTCAGCCAATCAAAGGAATTCTGAAATTACCAGAAAGAGTCAAGTTACCAGTACTGCTGAAACACCTGGATCAAGGTCTACTGGGGCAAGTCCGAGGAACCCATTTCCGTCTGGGCCTTTTAAGCAACCGACCATGAATGGAACTGCTGTTGGAGGACTACCCAATGGGAGAGCCGTGAATAACAACTCAGGCACTCCATCGATGGCGCATTTAACTGCTGATAGCGTTCCAACTGTGAGAAAAGTTGCAGGTTTCTTTCACCAAGAACATGAGCAAGGCCTGAGTGACCCTGTTCAATTGATGAGAATGATGGCCGAAAAGGCTCAAAATCAACAGAACTCTTTGAGCCAGTCCCGTGTTGATGCTTCTCTGGTTTCCCCTGTGACTCAATCTTTGAGGAAAGACGATTCAGGAAATGCTGCTGCCACTGCTGCCCGAGCATGGATGTCAGTTGGGGCAGGAGGTTTCAGACAAGGCATGGAAACAGCAAACCTGCAGAATAGTCATATTTCTGCTGATTCACTGTATAACCCTTCTCGCAATGTCCAGCAACAAACTTCACGAGTTCGGGGTGAACTTCCTCCATCTGCATTGCACTTTCAGGCTGAGAAGAACAGTAGTCCACTTCATGCCTTCGTGCCTCATC
>ML525540.1:0-22311 GCA_005239535.1 Nicotiana rustica
CAGTATAAGCCTGATGTTCTGGGCACGGGGCATGACCTTCCTCTTCTTCAGTGGCCTCACCGGATCCTCCTCTTGCACTGACTGAGGCAATGGCTGCTGCTCTGGCTGGAGCTCTGTAGGGTCTTCTAGTAGCATCTCCAAAGGAATCTGATCGCCTGATAGCTTGTCGACCTCCTTTCTCAGCTTCGCCACCTCCTCCTTTGACGCCCTGGTCTTCCTCAGCTTCTTTATTTCATTGGCCAGCTTTGCCAATGCACTCTCATGTGCTCCCACTGCGTCCAGGATTTTCTTCTGATTCTCCAAAATTTCTTTCAGAGTGTCCTCAATGGATTGTGGGACCTGTGGTGGGAGAGGAGTAACTAGGGCTGCCACGGCTGTAGAAATTGCAGTCAACTTTGTAGTAGTTGACTGCATCCAGTTGGTGAGGCTAGTGAGAGTCATGTTCAGCCGTTGAGCAGTCATGCGATAGGCTCTGGAATGGCAGGCTGGGGCAGTGAGGGTTCCGCCACCACCACTGGCTCTTCAGACTGGCTAGTGGAGGCAACCGAATTTCCCTTTGACTTCTTTTTGGAGTTATCCTCATCTTTCAAGTCATACCAGGAGAAAGGTGCTTTGGGATTGACTTTGGTGTCAAAGCGCTTCATAGTCGCTTCCTGGTCTTCACAATACATGGTCAGGTAATGAGGATAAGGGCAAGAAGTATCACCTGTGCTGACCACTCGGCTAATGACCTCGGACATCACACTCCCCACATTGATGGGGTATCTAGCCATGATAGATTCTATTAATACAACCCTACTGAGAGGGAACGTCTGGTCATGATGAGTCGGGTCTAGCCTGCTACTTACAAAAGTCTCCCATCCTTTAGCTTCGAAGTTTAGGGTCCTCCTGGTGATAGTCTTTCCAGCCGTTAACCACTCCAGGGTGTCCCAAGGCTTGGCCAATGCAAAGCTAACCAATTTCTCGCAGCATCCTTTTCGGCAAGTTTTTCCCGGTATAATGAATCATTCACATCATCCATCTCCAAATAGTCATTTAGTGAAGGTATGTAAAAAGGCACAGTGAATTGCGAACTTTTGATGCCTTTGAGTCCTTTTCCAAAAAAAGCAAATTGGTGTAGAACTCCTTCACTATATGCTCATTGGCCTCCGAAAGATGCTCAGTGAAATAGGACCATCCTTTCCTGTCTCGGAATTGCTGCCTCACATTGGGGTTGTATGTGGATAAATCTTTCATTGAGAAGGTGCGCTCCGGGATAAGAGATCGTGCAGTCCACAACTCCCTGAATCTGTGGAAGGCTTTCTCACTTACAAAATGATCCTTCCACACATCCGGGTTCCTAGGGCGCTCTACCCCTTCAAACACCTGCGCATCCCCTTTGTTGTCACTTGAATTCTCCCCAGATAAGGAAGGTGTAGGGGAAGTAGAATATGAGTGTTCACTGGAGGTGTATTTGGCTGGAGACACTGCTCGTGTTGGGGCCGGGAGAGATGAGACCGGGTCAATTAGGGATGACTGTGATGAGGCCTCCTCTTATAGAGCATATTCACTTCCTGATGGTGAAGGAGGAGAGTCTGTAACCCGACTGGGCCATCGTGATGACTGAGGCAATGTAACTTTTGAAGGTTGCCTTGGTGCCCCCGGGCCTCTCCCCCTTTGAGTTTCTCCTCTACCCGTGTTTTTGCGACCTCCTCCACGAGATAGTACCATTGCCTGCAAAGTACACATAAGTGAACATGGTTAGTTTCCTGAACATTGATGTGCAGACACTTGATTAGTCACTAAGTTTAAGTTTATTGGAATGAGGCAAGACACACTGGACAGACTTCGCGGACCGTGAAAAGTCGACCGTGGCCGCGAAAGTCTAATCATGCTTTAAGCAGGACACACTGGACTGACTTCGCGGACCGCAAAAAGTCGACCGCGGCCGCGAAAGTATAATCATGCTTTGAGAAGGACACACTGGACTGACTTCGCGGACCGCTAAAAGTCGACCGCGACCACAAAGTTCTAATCAAACTTAAGCAAAATGAAGCATCGCGGTCTGCAAAAAATGGACCGCGGACCGAAAAAATGGCTATTTACCTAGGGTTCCCAGAATTTACAGTTTCTACGCTAAAGTGTTCATTGAGTGAAGTCCTATATAAGTAATAAGTGCAATTGCATTCTAAAGGACTATTTTGAACCTGTTTGGGCTAACCCTAACATTTACAAGCCTAGAAAGAGAAAATAATAATGAAAAAGAAATTGAAAACTAATGAAAATAAAGAAATTAAGAAGTTAATGAAGCATAAATACACTTACTAGATGTTGGGATGAAAGTATGGATGCAAGCAATGAGTTTCAGAGGATGCAAAAGTGAGACACAATTGAAAGTGGCTTAGGCTAGCTACAGTGGGAAAAATGTGAAATGAAATCCTCAAGTCCTATTTATAGGAAGAGCTGGGAACCACCCCACTTACCTACCGCGGACCGCGAAAATTTGACTGCGGTCAGCGGTCTTTCAATGGCATAAGGCTTATAAGGCAGAAGGGCTTCGATAGGTCCTGGAGACTTTTTGGTTCATCATGCTATTGCTCTTGGTTTACATACAACTACATTGATCTTAGTAAAAGGTGCTTTAGATGCAAGTTGTTCCAAGTTAATGCCAGATAACGGACCGCGAAAAGTTGACCGCGCCCGCGAAGTCCATTTCCAGAGCACTGTGTTTGCATCATATTGACTTCGCGGACCGCGAAAAGTCGACCGCGGCCGCGAAGTCAATTTCCAGTGAGCCTTTGTTTCTATACTCAGCCAAATTCCTGTGTCAAAATCATCCTACACATCCAAAAACCAGTTAGTGTAAAAGTGAAACCTAATTTACCAAGAAAAACAAAGAAAATGAAAGTAAAGACACATGGGTTGCCTCCCAAGAAGCGCCTAATTTAACGTCGCGGCACGACACATTTTACCGGGGTCATTGGAGATGAAGAAGTGCCACCACGTGGCTGTCATCAACTTTGCCAAGTTAGTGTTTTACCGGGTGACCATTCACTATGAGTACTTCACCACTTTTGTTCTTGAGGTCAAGAGCCCCAAATGGAGTAACAAATACCACTTCAAAAGGGCCACTCCACTTAGACTTTAGCTTCCCGGGAAATAACCTCAACCGAGAATTGAACACTAAGACCAAGTCACCAACTTTGAACTCTTTTCCTCGAGCATATTTGTCATGTAGGTACTTCATTTGTCCTTATACAAGGAACTGGAGTATGCATGGAATCTAAACTCATCCAACTCATTCAATTGCTCCACTCTAAGATTTGCAGCTACATCCTATTCCAAGTTCAACTTTTTCAAGGCCCACATAGCCTTGTGCTCCAATTCGACCGGAAGGTGGCATGCTTTTCCGAAGACCAAGCGATATGGGGATATCCCAATTGGGGTCTTGTAGGCAGTCCGGTAAGCCCAAAGAGCATCATCTAATTTCTTAGCCCAGTCAGTCCTATTGGCATTGACCGTTTTCGATAATATTCTCTTTATCTCCCTGTTAGACACTTCAACTTGGCCACTAGCCTGAGGGTGGTACGGGGTAGTGACTTTATGGTTGACCCCATACTTAGAAAGCAAGGAGTCAAAGGCTTTGTTGCAAAAATGTGACCCCCCGTCACTGATGATGGCTCGTGGAGTGCCAAACCTAGTAAGGATATTCTTCTTGAGAGAGGCTATCACACTCCGAGCCTCATTGTTTGGTAAGGCTATGGCCTCCACCCATTTTGAAACATAATCAACCGCGACCAAGATGTACGTGTTCCCACATGAACTCACAAATGGCCCCATGAAGTCAATGCCCCAAACATCAAAGATATCTACCTCGAGAATTGAGTTTAAAGGAATCTCATCCTTTTTTGAAATTCCCCCGGCTCTTTGGCATTCATCACACATCTTCACTAGGGGACTAGCATCCTTATACAAAGTGGGCCAAAAGAACCCACAACTAAGCACTTTAGAAGCAGTTCTCACCCCTCCGTGATGACCACCATACGGCGAGGAGTGGCAAGACTCAAGGATGGCTAGTTTCTCTTCCTCTGGTACGCATCGTCGGATTACCCCATCGGTGCAAATCTTGAATAAATAAGGCTCATCCCAATAGAAATCCAAGCTATCCCTTCGAAGCTTCTTCCTTTGGTTAGAAGAGAGATCACAAGGGACAACTCCGGTGACTGGGAAATTAGCAATATCCGCAAACCATGGAGTTTCTTTCATGGACATTGAAAGGAGTTGTTCACCCGGGAAACTATCATTGATCTCAACTCCGTCACAAGGACGTCTTTGCTCTTCCAACCGGGACAAATGATCGGCAACTTGATTCTCACTCCCTCTTCAATCCACTATCTCTAGATCAAACTCTTGTAACAACAAAACCCATCTCATAAGTCTTGCCTTGGTACCAGAGTGCTTCATGGTCAGCGTGAACCATGACTTTGGCACCCATTAAATAAGCTCGAAATTTTTCAATGGCAAAGACTATAGCTAGAAGTTCTTTCTCCGTGACTGTGTAGTTCATTTGAGCAGAATTTGTTATCTTGCTGGCATATTAAATTGGATGAAACACTTTGTTCACCCTTTGCCCAAGCGCAGCACCCACAGCAACATCACTTGCATCACACATAAGCTCAAATGGGGCACTCCAATCCGGTACCGTGATGATGGGAGTGATAGTGAGCTTGTGTTTTAAGAGTTCAAAAGCTTGCATACACTGCTCATCAAAATTTAATTTGGCATCCTTCTCTAATAGCTTGCATAATGGATTCACCACCTTAGAGAAATCTTTGATAAACCGCCAGTAAAAACCGGGATGGCCAAGAAAGCTCCGGACTCCTCTCACTGAAATAGGTCGTGGAAATTTTGAAATAACCTCGATCTTTTCCTTATCAACCTCAATGCCATTCTTTGAAACCTTATGGCCCAAAACAATTTCTTCCTCNTTCACTGAAATAAGTGGTGGCAGTTTTGAAATAACCTCGATCTTTGCCTTATCAACCTCAATGCCATTCTTTGAAGTCTTATGGCCCAAAAAAATTCCTTCCTCCACCATAAAGTGGCATTTTTCCCAATTCAATACCAAATTTGTTTCTTCACATCGAGCAAGGACTTTATCAAGATGACTCAAGCATTCGTCGAAAGAATCCTCGACGACACTAAAGTTTTCCATAAATACTTCTAGAAAGTCCTCCACCATGTCGGTGAAGATTTCCATCATACATCTTTGGAAAGTAGCTGGGNACAAAGCCCGAATGGCATTCGAGCAAAGGCAAAAGTGCCATATGGGGAAGTGAAGGTGGTCTTCTCTTGATCCTCCGGGGCTATCAAAATTTGATTATATCCAGAATACCCGTCAAGGAATTAATAATAGGCTCGACCTGCAAGCCTATCAAACATCCGATCCAAGAATGGTAAAGGAAAATGGTCTTTTCGGTTCACCCTGTTGAGCTTGCAGTAGTCCATGCACACCCGCCATCCGGTAAGCGTTCTTGTAGGAATGAGCTCATTCTTATCATTTTTTATCACTGTCATTCCACCCTTTTTCAGAACGTATTGGACCGGAGAAGTCCAAGCACTATCCAAAATTTGATAGACCACACCCGTATCAAGCCATTTTATGATCTCCTTTTTCACCACATCTTGCATAGCTTCATTGAGTCTTCTTTGATGTTAAACAGAGGGCCTGGCTCCATCCTCCATTATAATCTTGTGCATGCAAAAGGCGGGGCTAATACCCCGAATATCAGCCATGGTCCAACCAATTGCTTTCTTCCTCCTCCTTAGCACTTTTAAAGTTGAGTCAACCTGCAATTGGGTTAGGCAAGAGGAAAGAATAAATGGTAAAGT
Organism: Nicotiana rustica; assembly: GCA_005239535.1. Taxonomy (NCBI): domain Eukaryota; kingdom Viridiplantae; phylum Streptophyta; class Magnoliopsida; order Solanales; family Solanaceae; genus Nicotiana; species Nicotiana rustica. The sequence goes on from ML525540.1 coordinate 5,872, forward strand.
ACAAGAGGGACCAAGGTATTCATACTTGAGGTGGGAAGGAAGTGGCTTCAACTCCAGGTTCAGAGGTTCTTCAATGGATGGCTTTGTTGGTGGGGTCTTCCTGTTCTCCAAATCTAATGACAATTTTCTGGGAGTATATGAATAAGACCCCATGCCTTGAAGGGCATGGGAGCTCTCAAGTACACCATCCACCACTGAGCCCTCGTGATTCAACAAGGCCAACTCCACAGGATCATCAACATGGATCATAACACTCGCATCATCAATAATAACCTCGGACACAAGGTCCATAAAATAGCACACTTCGGTGCTGTTGGGTTGTTTCATAGATTTGCACACGTGGAAGACCACTTTCTCATCACCAACTCTGAATGTAAGTTCCCCAGCTTCAACATCGACCAAGGCCTTCCCGGTGGCCAGGAAAGGCCTCCCCAAGATAATAGGAACCTCAAAATCAACCTCACAGTCAAGGATAACAAAATCTGTTGGCAATATAAACTTGTCCACTCTCACTAAGACATCATCAATAATACCTAGGGGCCTCTTCATTGATCGGTCCGCCATTTGCAAATGCATAGAGGTCGCCCTAGGTTATCCCATCCCCAAGGTCTTGAAAACAGAATATGGAATCAAATTTATTCTTGCCCCAAGATCACATAGGTCTTTTGCAAAGCCTGCACTCCTAATTGTGCAAATAATAGTGAAAGCACCCGGATCTTCAAGTTTTGGTGCCATAGAGTGAACAATAAAACTAACTTGGTGAGTCATCTTAATGGTCTCACAATCCATGGATCATTTTTTTGTCACAAAGTCCTTCATGAACTTAGCGTAGCCTGGCATTTGCTCCAAGGCCTCAACCAAAGGAACATTTATAGTGAGACTCTTCATCATATCAAAGAACTTTTTAAACTGGGTCTCTTGCTTCTGTTTTGCCAATCTCTGAGGATAGGGAGGAGGTGGCCTAGGCAATGGTGCCTTTGGGACCACCGGCTCCGGCATGTCAATTATGTGTTCCGTAGACGGGTTCACATTTCTATCCAAATCCTCCCTATTGTCATGAATGTCAATTCTTACCTCACCTTCACTTGACTCATCCAATGCTTGCTCTACATCGTCTGGTAGCTCATCTTGGGGTACAACTTCATCATCATCAACAACTTTCTTTTTCTCTGAAGCACTTGCCTCCACACCTTTTCCACTCCGAGTGGTTACCGCCATAGCATGACCGGTGTTGTTGTTGTTCCCACCCTTGGGGTTCACCACCGTATCACTTGGTAGTGCACCCTTTGGGCGTGTGTTTAAGGCTTGTGAAATCTGGCCCATTTGTACTTCAAGGTATCAGATGGAAGTAGTGTGAGAGGATATCTGGGCATCAGATTCTACATTCCTCTCCATCATATATTTGAACATGTTTTCTATCCGACTCATTTCCGAGCTTGAAGAACTTTTCCCATGAGATTGATATCGAGGATGGTTGCTTGGTTATTGGTACATCGGGGGCCTTTGAAAACCCTACCCCTGATTACCTTCACCTCCCTAGTTGTTGTTGTTATTTCTTCCATTCCAATTCGTTCATTGTTGTTCCCCCATTGTCGGTCATTATTGTTGTTCCATTTACTATCATTAGTATTGTTCCAATTTCTAGCATTGTTATTGTTCCAGTTCCGTGGCCTTTGGTTCCCTCGTTTTTTGTATTACCTTGCCCTTGGTAGTCGTTTGCATACATAACATCTTCATTTTGGTCATTGTAACTTTCATCTTGTTCATGACTACTTGGTCTTTGATCCCCTTGATCACCATGGTTTTGCTTAACATTTCCCCGAGTTCTCCTTTGGTTTCCTTGCATATGAACTCCTTTCATAGCATTTACTTGCTTAGGCCCTTGCAAATGTTGGAGTTGGGCTTTATCAAGTTGGTTCATGGTTGTTGTAAGCTCGGCAATTGCTTGACCTTGTTCTTCGAGTTCATTGTGGAGACTATTCACACCGGTTTCCCCTTGAGGCACATTTGCTCTACTTTGCCAAGCCGAAGATGTGTCGGCCATTTCATAAAGAATCTCACATGCCTTCGGGTATGTCATCTTCATAAAATTACCACCAGCCAATTGGTTGGCCACACATTGATCTATCGTGTTGATTTCCCGGTAGAATGTTTGTTGTATCATAGCCTCGGTCATGTCATTGTTAGGACATTCCTTGACCATGGTTCTATAGCGTTCCCATATTACATGTAGGGGCTCGTTTGGCTCTTGTTTGAATGTCAAAATCTCATCTCGAAGGGCTTCCATATGGCTTGGAAAGAAAACTTTTGCAATAAATTTATCTGCAAGCTCGTCCCAAGTGGATATAGAATGGTTTGGGAGAAGTTCAAGCCAATCCAATGCTCTTCCCCTATGTGAGAACGGGAACAACCGTAACCTTAATGTGTCCTTAGACACATTAGTTTGCTTACTCCCTCAACATGTATCAACAAAGCCTTTGAGATGCTTATAGGCATTCTGATGGGCGGCTCCGGTGAAGTATCCTCTTTGCTCTAGGAGAGTGAGCATAATATTTGTGATTTTGAAGTTCCCCGCTCGAATCCTTAGCGGGACTATTGCACTAGCATACCCCTCGTTTCAAAGGACCCGAGGAGCAGCTCTAGGGGTTGGAGGTAGGGGAGGGTCTGGAACATCATCCTGAATATTGGCCTGTCGACCTCTTCTTTGTGGAGGAATTTGATTGATTTCATATTATTGATTGTCATAAATCTCCTCCCCCGGAATCACATTTCCTAGCGGATCGGCCATTGTACCTAAGTACACCAAACAAGGAAGTTAAAACGCTTCTAGTCACAAATATAGTCACAACATTAAATCCCCGGCAACGGCGCCAAAAAGTGACGGCTTTTGCACCCACACTACTATATAAGTATGAAGGCAAAGGTCGTGTAGCCTTTATCCAAATGGTCGGGATCAAATCCACAGGGAGCCTATAGATGGGAGTGAGTGTATCAACGATCTAGAAGGGTCGAGTGTTTCTAATTACACTTCTAAACATTGGTTGGTGTTGAACTATGCTAAATGTATTCTATTGTTTGTAAGCTAATTAATGATTAACTTTCTTTTGTGTTTTTGTTGTTGTTTTCTAATGTTGATAAAGGCACTAGGGTCGTGACTGTAGCCTAGGTGGATACACAAAGGGATTCAATTCTAATGTCGGGGAATTTCCTAGGGATATAGCTATAACCAAAGCACAAAGGTGCTCACTTTATACCTCTCGGTAGTTTGAGTGATTATACCCTAATTGCCTCTCTCGAGCCCAATTGGGTGCCCAATAATCAAGCAATATAGGCTTAGGTAGGGTGTTACTCTCTCGAGGTTTAACCCGTTAACTAGGGCTCAAGTAGGGTTTTACCATTTCTGGGTTTAACCCCTTTGATTGGGACTACCAATCTCTTGATAATGACCTAATTTCCTATTAGGCTAATTTCTAGACTCAAGTCTTCTTTCTCAAGAAAGACCCAAGTCATGAAAAGGTTAATTAGTGTTTGCAACCACTAATTATAGCAATAAAAACCTTGAAATAACCTAAATAGCAAGCACCCATTAATTTCCCATCCTTAATTTCAAAACCCCATTATATACCCACACTAGGGTTGAGCCACAACCCTAGCTAATGGGTCTAGCTACTCATAATCAAAGATGAGAACAATAATAGAGAAAAAGAATAACCCATTTAATTGATTCCTAACAATGAAATAGAAGTTTTCAATGTTAAAAATGCAAGAATAAAGATAGAGAAATAAAAACCCTAAAATATTCAACTCTACTCTGAAAAACAGCTAATATCTTCCATCTCTCGAAATAAATTACAAAATAGTCTATTTATAGTCTGCCAAATTTTCGGACAAAAATACCTCTGCAAGACCACCGCGGACTGCAAAAACACGACCGCGGTCCGCGGAAACATTAGGACCTCACTGGAATACCACCGCGGTTCGCGAAACTTCGACCGCGGCCGCGGTGAGAACTTGCATTTCTTGGGTCACACTGGAACTCCACCGCGGTCCGCGAAACTTCAACCACGGCCCTAGTGGATGACAGTCAACTTTCTGAGCTACTCGATGCACCGTGGTCCGTGAAACCACGACCGCGGCCGCGGTGGCTGATGGCTTGAATTTCTGACTCACTAGAAATGCACCGCGTCCGCAAAAACATGACCGCGGCCGTGGCCCCCTCTTTGTCTTGAGCAGCTTTGTTGGGTTTGCACCTTGTGCCGGATACACTCCTAGTTTGAGCATATTTTAGACTGAATGCCTTCATTTCTAGTTCAATCCTGCAACAAGCACAACGTATAAGCTTTCGGGGATATTTTTTGTAAAATTGTATCCAAAATTCGCGTATAAGGGAACGGAAAATGAGGCAAAAAGCCAAGTTATCATGTGTGATGTGGCAGGAGGGGGAGTATCCTTAGTGTCTTTTGGGGTACTGTTTGTCCTAGGTGTTTGTGAGGTAGGGCAATGATTAGTGTTGGTATTTTGTTGTGGGTCGGGTTGGTCTAATGGACTGGGTAATAACTCCTTTGTCCCATTGTCTAATTTGCAATGGGCCTTTTCATGCCCTGAAGGGCTTGTGGCCCGTTTAGTGTATTGAGACGGCTGGGGAGGGGTATCTAGATGATTAGATCACTTTAGCAATCCAAAGTGATTTTTAATAGCTAAAATCTGATTAGGGGGATTTCTACTAGGAGCTTGTTTTTTGCCATGTTAAATGAAGAAAGTAACGACTTACCTGATTGTGGGTAGTGTCCTGGTGATGCGTGAGCTAATGTTGTGTCAAGTTGAGAGGTTGTTGAGGTTGGTGGTTCCCTCACTGGCCTGCTGTTCCTTTGTTGTTGTGGTTGTCGATTGGGCTTTTTAGGCCTCCTTGTGAATTCAACTGTCTGCCATTCGTCTTTGGTTGAGGTTTCCTTCATAGGCGTGGTGCTTGTAGAAGACACTGTGGAAGTTGGTGGATGTGTAGGCATTGTTGTGCAATATGTCCTATGAGTCCGCAAGTAACACATAGCATGTTTAGACCCTCATAGAGAATTTGTTGCCGATGATGACCAATGAAAATATGGGATTTCAGAGGTTTTTCCAGGGGCACCTCAATGCAAATTCTAGCATAACGTCCCCTCGAGGTAGAGGAGGTGCAGGTGTCAATTTTGAGAAATTTTCCTATTTTGTTTCCCACTTTCTGGAGAATTTGTGTGTCATAAAATTTGGTGGGCAACTCAGGTAGGCGAGACCAAATGGCAGTGTACGTAAGCTTTGCTTGAGAAGCGAGAAACTTTGGTTCCCACCGCCTTACAGAGAGGAAATGCCCTAGTATAAACCATGGGCCTTCGTGAAGTGCCTTGGCCATGTTTTCCTGCCTTTGGAGCTTTATGAGGAAAAATTCATTTCCTGGTCAATGAGATTTCGCGATTCACTAGGTTTCCACATAGCGTCAAGTTTCTACTTGAGGGTGAGATGATTCACCTTTCTGCCAAACACTTTGATAATGATGGAGTGCTTCCAAGGGGAGTAGAGTCTCTCCTTGTCTTCAATGGATAGTGGGATGAAACTTTCAGTAGGTTTAGTACAGTCTATTCCTCTTGGCTTATGTCTACATATTCATAGAGTTGATGAATGGTGGGTATTGAAGTTCATGGTGGTGTAGAAGAGTTTGCAGGAAAGTTTTCCCAGTTTTTTGTGTTATTGGTTCATATATGTTCATGGAATTTGAAAGATCGGGGGAAGGGGGGGGGGGGGCAAGGGTTGGGGTTTGGGTTGGGCAATTGTTTGACACTGTTACGCATAGAAATTCTAGAGAGAAGTGAATCGTAAAACAAATATCGGAATTCATTCCAATATATGCATTTCAAAATCCAATGTACATTTCATCAATTTTAATAGTTAAACTGGCGAAGGCTCTATTCTTTTGGGTCATTCTATACGCCCATAATTAAGCAAAAGCAATTCATGGCACTATTATACTATGTTTTCTATATTAATAGTTTTCTTTTGTATATCACATTACCATCTCAAAAGAACATTTAATATTTCTCTCTAAAATTAATTAGGACAAACTTCGAGTACCTGAGGTGTTTATAACTTTTTTTTATCAATTGTTTGCATCTTGGTCTCATAACTGACTAAATACCAGCCATGAAACTGCTACAAGATCTTTACCCAAATAATTGGGTGGATTCATTTAATATTTTTAGACAATATACATTAATTATACTCTAATTATAATGGCTGCGACCTTTGCTGACCTAGCCAACTTCCGCATCTGCAGAGTCTTGTCCGCTTCTGCGGGCTCGCACCTGCGGTCCCCTATCCGCAGGTGCGGAAAGACCAGAAAGTTTCCCACGAGCAACTCCAAAATACCAAAGATCATGTCGTTACCCATCTGAACTCAACTCGAGGCCCTCAGGACCCAACCAAAAATACAAACAAGCCATAAATGATCATCCGGACTTAGTCGAACACTCGGAACACTCAAAATAACATCGAAACACCAAATCAACCCATGATTTCAAGCCTAAAGATATTCAAACTTCTGAAATTCACCAATGATGCCGAAACTAACTAAACCTTGTCCGAATGACATGAAAATTTGCACACATATCCAGAATGACGCTACGAACATGATCCAACTTCCGGAATTCCATTCCGACCCGATAGCCTATTTTCCCTTGCCGACCGGAAATCGCCAAAAACTAACTTTCGCCAATTCAAGCCTAATTCTAAAACGGACCTCAAAACTACATTCCGAACACACTCCTAAGTCCCAAATACTAAAGAAGCTATCCGAGCAATAAAATCCGCATTCCGAGGTCCTTTACCTATAAGTCAATTCCCGGTTGACTTTTCCAACTATTGAGCTCATTCAAGAGACTAAGTGCCTTAATTCTCACCACGATCACTCTGAACCCGAGTCAACCAACACAACACCACACAAAAGAGATGACCCACACAAGAAATAAATCCAAAATGGGGGAAACGGGCTAAACTCTCGGAACGATTGGTCAGGTCGTTACAAAAACCCTCCAAAAAGCTTCAAACCCGTATAGAAATGGTGGAAAAATGACCAAAATTCGCAAAGGGTCCTATTTATATGTTCTTCCCAGCGATGACCGCACTTGCGGACCCGCACCTGCGGTCCCAGGGGTGCACCTGCGCAAAATCACTTAAGGGTCCAAACCTGCACCTGCGACTCATCCACCGCACCTGCGACTCCGCAAGTGCGGCCCATCCTCCGCATCTGCGGTCCTTCTCCAGCCTAGAAAATTCTGCACCTGCGGTGCCCTATTCGCACCTGCGGTAATCGCACCTACGGCCACCCCTCCGCATCTGCGGAACCACAGAACAGATCACACCAGCAACCCTCTAAGGCAATAAACTCCTCTGATAACCATACAAACTCATCCCGATGCCCTCGAGACCTCAACCAAAAGTACCAACAAGTCATAATTGATCAGCCGAACTTAGTCGAACCCTCGGAACATCCAAAATAACATCAAAACACCAAATCAACCCATGATTCAAGCCTAAAGATATTCAAACTTCCGAAATTCACCAATGATGCTGAAACTAACCAAACCCCGTCCGAATGATCTGGAAATTTTCACACACAACAAAAATAACGCTCTGAACCTGCTCCAACTTTCGGAATTCCATTCCGACCCCGATAGCTTATTTTCCACTGCCGATCGGAAATTGCAAAAACTCAATTTCGCCGATTCAAGCCTAATTCTAGTCCAGACCTCTAAACCACATTCCGAACACACTCCTACATTCCAAATCACCTAACAAATCTATCCGAGCCCTAAATCCGCATTCCGAGGTCGTTAACCTAATAGTCAACTTCTGGTTGACTTTTCCAACCATAAGGCCAACTTAAGAGACTAAGTGTCTCATTTCTCGCCACGACCACTCCGAACCTGAACCAACCGACCCAACACATCATAAATAGGATAAGAAACACATGGAAAAACATAAATAGGGAAAACGAGGATAATCTCACGGAATGATCGGCCGGGTCGTTACATTCTCCCCTTCTTAAACAAACATTCATCCTCGAACGGGTCTAGAAACATACCTGGAGTCTCAAATAAGTGAGGATATCTACTCCGCATATTCCGTTCAGTCTCCCAAGTGGCCTCCTCCACCGGCTGCCCTCTTCACAGCACCTTTACTGAAGCTATATCCTTAGATCTCAGCCTTCTAACCTGTCGACCCAAAATAGCCACTGGCTCTACCTCATGTGACATATCACCCTCAAGCTGAACCGTGCTGAAGTCCAAAACATGAGACGGGTCACCAACATACTTTCGAAGCATGGAAACATGAAACACCGGATGAACACTCGATAAGCTGGATGGCAAGGCAAGTCTATAAGCCACCTCCCCAACCTTCCGAAGCACCTCAAAAGGCCCAATGAACCAGGGACTCAACTTGCCCCTCTTTCCGAACCGCATAACACCCTTCATGGGTGACACCTTCAGTAGGACCTTCTCCCCAACCATGAAAGACACATCCAGGACCTTCTGGTCTGCATAACTCTTCTTCCTAGAATGCGCCGTGCGAAGCCGCTCCTGAATCAACTTCACCTTATCCAACGCATCCTGTACCAAGTCTGTGCCCAATAGCCTAGCCTCACCCGACTCAAACCAACCAACCGGAGATCTACACCTCCTACCATATAAAGCCTCGTACGGAGCCATATAGATACTCGACTGATAACTATTATTATATGCAAACTCCGCGAGTGGAAGAAACTTGTCCCATGAACCCCCAAAGTCAATGACACAAGCAGGCAACATGTCCTCTAAGTCTCAAATACTAACGAAGCTATCCGAGCCATAAAATACGTATTTCGAGGTCCTTTACCTATAAGTTAATTCCCGGTTGACTTTTCCAACTATTGAGCTCATTCAAGAGACTAAGTGCCTTAATTCTCACCATGATAACTCTGAACCCCAGTCAACCAACACAACACCACACAAAAGAGATGACCCACACAAGCAATAAAGCCAAAATGGGGGAAACGGGCTAAACTCTCGGAACGATTGGTCGGGTCGTTACAAAAACCCTCCAAAAAGCTTCAAACCCGTATAGAAATGGTGGAAAAATGACCAAAATTTGCAAAAGGTCCTATTTATATGTTCTGCCCAGCGATGACTGCACTTGCGGACCCGCACCTACGGTCCCAGGGGTGCACCTGCGCAAAATCACTTAAGGGTCCAAACCTGCACCTCCGACTCATCCACCGCACCTGCGACTCCGCAAGTGCAGCCCATCCTCCGCATCTGCGGTCCTTCTCCAGCCTAGAAAATTCTGCACCTGCGGTGCCATATTCGCACCTGCGGTAACCGCACCTACGGCCACCCCTCCGCATCTGCGGAACCAAAGAACAGATCACACCAGCAACCCTCTAAGGTAAAAAACTCCTCTGATAACCATCCAAACTCATCCCGATACCCTCGAGACCTCAACCAAAAGTACCAACAAGTCGTAATTGATCAGCCGAACTTAGTCGAACCCTCGGAACATCCAAAATAACATCAAAACACCAAATCAACCCATGATTCAAGCCTAAAGATATTCAAACTTCCGAAATTCACCAATGATGTTGAAACTAACCAAACCCCGTCCGAATGATCTGGAAATTTTGACACACATCAAAAATAACGCTCTGAACCTGCTCCAACTTTCGGAATTCTATTCTGACCCCGATAGCTAATTTTCCACTGCCGATCGGAAATTGCAAAAACTCAATTTCGCCGATTCAAGCCTTATTCTAGTCCATACCTCTAAACCACATTTCGAACACACTCCTACATTCCAAATCACCTAACAAATCTATCCGAGCACTAAATCCGCATTCCGAGGTCGTTAACCTAATAGTCAACTTCTGGTTGACTTTTCCAACCATAAGGCCAACTTAAGAGACTAAGTGTCTCATTTCTCACCACGACCACTCCAAACCTGAACCAACCGACCCAACACATCATAAATAGGATGAGAAACACATGGAAAAGCATAAATAGGGAAAACGAGGATAATCTCACGGAACGATCGGCCGGGTCGTTACATTCTCCCCCTCTTAAACAAACGTTCATCCTCGAACGGGTCTAGAAACATACCTAGAGTCTCAAATAAGTGAGGATATCTACTCCGCATATTCTGCTCAGTCTCCCAAGTGGCCTCCTCCACCGGCTGCCCTCTTCACAGCACCTTTACTGAAGCTATATCCTTAGACCTCAACCTTCTAACCTGTCGACCCAAAATAACCACTGGCTCTACCTCATGTGACATATCACCCTCAAGCTGAACCGTGCTAAAGTCCAAAACATGAGACGGGTCACCAACATACTTCCGAAGCATGGAAACATGAAACACCGGATGAACACTCGATAAGCTGGATGGCAAGGCAAGTCTATAAGCCACCTCCCCAACCCTCTGAAGCACCTCAAAAGGCCCAATGAACCAGGGACTCAACTTGCCCCTCTTTCCGAACCGCATAACACCCTTCATGGGTGACACCTTCAGTAGCACCTTGTCCCCAACCATGAAAGACACATCCAGGACCTTCTGGTCTGCATAACTCTTCTGCCTAGAATGAGCCGTGCGAAGCCGCTCCTGAATCAACTTCACCTTATCCAACGCATCCTGTACCAAGTCTGTGCCCAATAGCCTAGCCTCACCCGGCTCAAACCAACCAACCGGAGATCTACACCTACTACCATATAAAGCCTCGTACGGAGCCATCTGGATACTCGACTGATAACTATTATTATATGCAAACTCCGCGAGTGGAAGAAACTTGTCCCATGAACCCCCAAAGTCAATGACACAAGCATGCAACATGTCCTCTAGAATCTGAATAGTGCGTTTTGACTGCCCATCCGTCCGTTTGAGGATGAATGTTGTGCTCAACTCAACTTGATTACCCAACTTTCCCTGCACGGCCCTCCAAAACTGAGATCTGAACTGAGTACCTCTGTCAGAAATGATAGAAACTGGAACACCATGCAACCGGACAATCTCCCTGATATAAACCTCAGCTAACCGCTCTAAAGAATAAGTAGTACCAACAGGAATGAAGTGCGCGGACTTGGTCAACCGATCCACAATGACCCATATAGCATCGAACCTCCTCGAAGTCTGTGGGAGCCCAACTACAATGTCCATGGTGATCCGCTCCCACTTCCACTCTGGAATATCCAACCTCTAATGCAATCCACCTGGCCTCTGGTGCTCATACTTGACCTGCTGGCAGTTGAGACACCGAGCTACAAACTCAACAATATCCTTCTTCATCCGCCTCCACCAATAATGCTGTCTCAGATCCTTATACATCTTCGCGACACCCGGATGGATGGAATACCGCGAGCGATTGGCCTCTGCTAGAATCCACTCTCGAAGCCCATCTACATTAGGCACACAAATCCGACCATGCATCCTCATAACCCCATCATCACCAATAACTAAATACCTGACATCACCTCGTCGGACCCTGTACTGAAGGACGAGCTAGTGTGGGTCATCATACTTGCGCTCTCTGACCCGGTCATAAAGAGAAGACCTGGAAGCTACATAAGCTAATACCCGACGGGGCTCTGATAGATCCAATCTCACCAACTGGCATGCTAAGGCTTGAGCATCAAGTGCTAACGGTCTCTTTACTGCAGGAAGATATGCTAGACTCCCCAAACTCTCTGCTCTGCGACTCAAGGCATCGACCACTACATTGGCCTTCCCCGGATGGTATAGAATAGTGATATCATAGTAGTTGAGAATCTCCAACCATCTCCTCTGACGCAAATTCAGATCCTTCTGCTTAAAAAGATGCTGCAGACTACAATGATCAGTGAAAACCTCACAATGCACCCCATACAAATAATGACGCCAAATCTTTAAGACGTGAACAATGGCTGCTAGCTCGAGATCATGCACTGGGTAATTATTCTCACGAGTCTTCAACTGGCGCGAGGCGTAGGCAATCACCCAACCCTCCTACATCAAAACACAACCAATGCCTATCATCGAGGCATCACAATATACGGTATAAGAGCTTGAAGCTGATGGCAATACTAACACTGGAGCTGAGGTCAATGCAGTCTTGAGCTTCTGAAAGCTCTCCTCACACTCGTCTGACCACCTGAACGGAGCACCCTACTGGGTCAATCTGGTCAAGGGCGAAGCAAAAGAAGAAAACCCCTTCACAAAGCGATGGTAATATCCCGCTAAACCAAGGAAGCTCCCAATCTCCGTAGCTGAGGACGGTCTGGGCCAACACTGCACCACCTCTATCTTCTTCGGATCAACTTGAATACCTTCACTGGACACCACGTGCCCCAAGAAAGCTACTGAGCCAAGCCAGGACTCACACTTGGAGAACTTTGCATAAAGCTTCTCCTCCCTCTATCTCTGTATAACCACTCTCAAATGTTGAGCGTGCTCCTCCTGGCTACGAGAATATACGAGGATGTCACCAATGAACACAATGACAAATCCTTCAATAACTCTAACTATCTCCTCTGTCATACTTTTGCTTGAACATGTACTGGAGGCTACGATGATCCGTGTAAACCTCACATGGCACGCCAACTCTAAGTCATGGAAAAGATAATTCTTCTCGTGAATCTTTAACTGCCGAGACGCATATGCTTTCACCCTGCCCTCTTGCATCAATACCGCTCCCAATTCAACACGGGAAGCATCACAATATACCGTGAAAGATACCGAACCTGATGGTAACACCAATACCAACACTGAAGTCTAAGATGTCTTGAGATTTTGAAAGCTCGCCTCCCATTCGCCCGACCATTTAAAAGGAACACCCTTTTTGGTTCAATATGATCTTAATAGTTGCTCACAATCAATTGCAGAATCATCAAATAACTTCACGTTAACAATAATCTCCTTTCAAACCTTCACAATACTGAGAACGAGATGCGACACATGGAGAAATCATAATTATCTACCTAAATTAACGTGTTTCATTTAACGCCACATGGGCGGGCACCTACCTTGTAGGTTAAAGCTCAATAATTATAACACGGATTTAAGAAATTATGCACAAATAAATTTTATACAAAAATTTTCAAATAAACCTAACAGGCATGACTCCTGTTATTACTACGATACACTTTTTTTTTTAATTTCACAAGAGAGAATTTAAGAACAAGAATTTTCATCACAAGGACCTCGTCCTGATATAACTCCCACCGCAGCTCGCAGCCCGATTTAAACATACCAAATCATATTAAAATGTGAGGATCTCACCCTCAGTTCTGAATCACAAGTAATATGCACATCGTGCCAATCGAAACATTCCATTATCTTCTTTTAAATATTTTCCGTTAAACAAATTACAACACGTAATGATAGACATAGTTATCTCCATAGAATCTCCCAATACAAGTATTCACATAAGTAAATTTCAGATTTACAAATCCCACCTATGAGTGGAGCATATTAGGAGAACTTTATTAGATACTCATAGCTGAATTAAGTTAAGGAAATTTCCACTTTATAATAACTAGAAATTGTAATTGTAATGACACTATCTGATATAGCGATCTCAGCCATACCATAGAAAGTATATCAACAGACTGGGTCTCCACCTCTAGGAGTCTGACCTTCACCTTCGACATTCCAACCCCTTTCCCCTAGCTGGACATATAAGCTGAGTTGCAACTGCAATGGGTCACGTAGCCTGAGTGCTCTGAGAAAATATGACTCTCCCAAGTCTAGGACAATTTCTACCACTAGCCAGAATAAAGTATCAACCTGCCCTGCATAGTACAAAATTTTACCATTATAATTGAATCCTTTAATGAGTCGGAGAAACAAATTCTATCAATAGCATTTGTGAGAACTAATCTAAGTAGTTGATGTTGCAATGACTGGTCGTCCTCTTCGTAGGCTTGCCACAAACACCGGCGGCCAATTTCTTCTCTTACTATGTTGTCTCAACACTGCTGGGCTACCGCATTTATTCATATATTCTTCGTTATGGTTTGGGGTAACTCTCATACCTATTGACGCACAATGATCAGAAAAGTAGAGCTCTATATAGATAAATCTTAGCAGGAACCCTATGGTCTAGAAGCTCTTTAACTACTGCACTCCTTCTGAGGCACCCCAAAATCCGCAATCGTGACTTCCACGCTGAGTAGACCTTCCATAGATTAAAATTTATCTATATAACTCATTTGGTATTGAGGTATAGGGTTATTAAGGAGGCAGACATACCGCAAGTCCCAGCTTTATCTCTTGCAAAATTTAAGGCCTTGTACATTCTGGGCTAACACCGATATAACACATGATTCTGCAATCTATTCCTTGACAGTGGACTTCCCCACTTGGCACGAAGTCACAGATCACAATATCTGATAATCCACAATGTTAAACTTCACAGCTCATATAAACCACCCCCACTGATTTCAAATTATCCCCGTGTTCTGCAATACTTCATAGCAGTGGTCAAGAAAATCATGTGGGTATTCAAAAGGTGTACCACTGAAATGGAGTGAAATTAGCTTGATGAACCTGTCCAGTCTCCACAAAGAATCGAAAGTCCTAGCTGCCCCATCGGCAATTGGGGCTCCCGCAATTTTCTGAACTAACCTAACTGGATTGGCTACTGGGGTCTGGATCTGATGAGTAGTCTGATCAGGAGTGTTGTAGCAGGAGTCTGGACCCCTCCTCCAGCCTGAGATACGGCTGCTGCAACAGGGAGTGCGCTTATCATGACCCAAATTTACCTCCGTTGGGTATCGTGATGGCACCTAGTCTTAAGGACTAAGTAAGCCTAACATTTATTGAATAATAAATAAGGAAAATTTAACAGTCTCGGTATGGAGATCTTTACAAAATTACAATTTTCCAAAACCGATAGTAGAAGTCATAAGCTTTATACAGTTACTACAACTTCTAAATACATGTCATGACCCCAAATCTAAGCAAGTCGTGATGGCGCCTATCGTGGAACTAGGCCAGCAAAAACTACACTCTAATCATAATAAGCTTTCATTTACATCCTTACTAAACTGATAACCCATTAAGGTTCCCTTTAAATATTTTTTAAATAGTTAAAGCTATACCGAATATTAAATACAACCCCCGAGATCCAGAGTCACAGGTCATGAGCATATACATAAGGTATACAACTCAAAAGAAAATAAGTTCTATAATAGTAAGCAGGAGAGAGAGAGAGCCGGACTGCGGATGCATGCAATTACCTCGCAAACCTCTGAGAAAACTCTAGAACAGATACAAAGCTCACCCTGCCCTAACACCTGGATCTTAACAGAAGGTGCATGGAGTAATGTGAGTACACCAACTCAGTAGTAATGAAAATAAATCGGGTCTGATGTAACGACCCGGCTGGTCGTTATAAGAATTTATGCCCTTATTCCCTATTAACTGTTTTCCCCAAGTCTATTTCTGCTAAATTGAAGTGTCGGGACATTCGGTTTTGAGTTTTGGAGAGTTTTGGGACACTTAGTCCCTAAATGAGAGCTTAGGTGTTGGAAAGTTTCCCGCAGCCGGAACAATGTGAAGACAGCCTCGGAATGGAAATCCGATGGTTCCAGTAGCTCCGATAGGTGATTTCGGGGTTGGTAGCGTGTTCGGAATGCATTTTGGAAGTCCGTAGCTCATTTAGGCTTGAAATGCCGAAGCTTGAATTTTTGAAGTTTCCAGTTCGTTATTGAGTTTTTGATCTGAGGGTCGAAATGGAATTCCGGAAGTTGCAGTAGTTCTGTCATGTCATTTGGGATGTGTGTGCAAAATTTGAGGTCATTCAGATCAGTTTAGAGGTGTTTCGGCGTCAGATGTGAATTTTAGAATTTTCCTAAGTTCCTAGGCTTGAACCTATGCATAATCGATGATTTTGATGTTATGAGACGTGTTTTTAAGGCTTGACCTTGTTTGAATAAGTTATTAGGGTCGGTTGGTGGTTTTGTTTGAGGTCCCGGGGGCCTGGGGGTTGTTTTGGATGCTTAACAGGAGAATGTGGGACTTATCAAATGACTGAACCAGACCTCTTCTGGTGTTTTCGCACCTGCGAAGGTTTTCCCACAGGTGTGGACACGCAGGCACAGTAGGGCTAATCGAAGGTGTGCTGGCGAGGGATTTTGCCAGTGGTCGCAGGTGCGACTGAGTTCTGCAGGTGCGGAACCGCAGGCGCGACCAAATGACTGCAGGTGCGGCCCCAGTGGACTTAAGTGAATTCCGCACCTGCGATGCTTTTTCCGCAGGTGTGGTACTGCAGGTGCGGTGATCAGGACCGCAGGTGCGAGATCCCTATGTGTTTATTCAAAAATCCGAGGGTTTATTTCATAAGTCTAAAAAATCATTTGAGAGCTCGGGAATTGGCGATTTTCAGTGGGTTTTGAAGAGAAGGATCATAGGTAA
>ML525540.1:31428-94321 GCA_005239535.1 Nicotiana rustica
TTATATTCGGGAGATTATTCGTCTGCATGGTATTCCAGTTTTTATTATTTCAGACAGAAGTACTCAGTTCACTTCATGGTTTTGGAAAGCCGTTCAGCAGGAGTTAGGTACCAGGGTGGAGTTGAGCACATCATTTCACCCCCCAGACAGACGGACAGTCCGAGCGCACTATTCAGATTCTTGAGGATATGCTCCGTGCGTGTGTGATTGATGTTGGAGGGTCCTGGGATCAGTTTTAGCCATTGGTGAAGTTTGCTTACAACAACAGTTATCAGTCCAGTATTCAGATGGCGCCGTATGAGGCTTTATATGCTAGGAGGTGCAGATCTCCGGTGGGTTGGTTTGAGCTGGGTGAGGCCAGGCTATTGGGCACAGAGTTGGTTCAGGATGCATTGGAGAAGCTCAAGGTGATTCAGGATAGACTCCGTACAGCCCAGTCCAGGCAGAAGAGTTACGCGAATCGGAAGGTTTGTGATGTTTCATATATGGTCGGAGAGCGGGTTCTGCTCCGGGTTTCGCCTATGAAGGGCGCTATGAGATTTGGGAAGAAAGGGAAGTTGATTCCGATATTTTTTAGCCCTTTTGAGATATTGAGGCGTGTTGGGGAGTTTGCTTATGAGCTTGCCTTACCTCTTAGCTTGGCAGGAGTTCATCTGGTATTTCATGTTTCGATGCTCCGGAGATATCACGGTGACCCTTCTCATGTCTTGGATTTCAGCTCAGTTCAATTGGACAAGGATCTATCATATGTTGAGTAGCCTGTAGCTTGTATTGGACAGGCAGGTCACAAAGCTCAGGTCAAAGAAAATATTGCGTCAGTAAAGGTTTAGTGGAGGGGTCAACCAGTCGAGGAGGCGACTTGGGAGACTGAGCAGGATATGCGGAGTCAGTTCCCTCATCTTTTCCCAGCTTCAGGTATGGTTCTATGCTCGTTCTAGGACAAACGATTATCTTAAGAAAGGGAGGATGTAACGACCCGGCTGTTCATTATAAAAATTTACACCCTGATCCCCTATTAACTGTTTTCCCCAAGTCTATTCCTGCTAAATTGAATTGCCGGGACATTCGGTTCTGAGTTTCGGAGAGTTTTGGGACACTTAGTCCCTCATTGAGAGCTTAGGTGTTGGAAATTTTCCCGTAGTCGGAACGGTGTGAAGACGATCTCGGAATGGAAATACGATGGTTCTCTTAGCTTCGTTAGGTGATTTCAGAGTTGGGAGCGTGTTCAGAATGCATTTTGGAAGTTCGTAGCTCATTTAGGCTTGAAATGCCGAAGCTTGGATTTTTGAAGTTTCCAGTTTGTTAGTGAGTTTTTGATCTGAGTGTCGAAATGGAATTCCGAAAGTTGGAGTAGTTCCGTCATGTCATTTGGGATGTGTGTGCAAAATTTGAGGTCATTCGAATGAGTTTAGACGTGTTTCAGCGTCGGATGTGAATTCTATAATTTTCCTAAGTTCCTAGGCTTGAACCTATGCATAATCGATGATTTTGATGTTATGAGACGTGTTTTTAAGGCTCGACCTAGTTCGAATAAGTTATTAGGGTCGGTTGGTGGTTTCGGTTGAGGTCCGGGGGGCCTCGAGGTTGTTTCGGATGCTTAAAGGGAGAATTTGGGACTTATCAAATGGCTGAACCAGACCTCTTCTGGTGTTTTCGCACTTGCGAAGGTTTTCCCACAGGTGTGGACACACAGGCATGGTAGGGCTGATAGCAGGTGCGATGGCGAGGGATTTGGCCAGTGGTCGCAGGTGCGACCTATGTTCCGCAGGCGCGACCAAAAGACCGCAGGTGCAACCCCAGTGGACTTAAGTAAATTCCGCACCTGTCATGCTTTTTCTGCAGGTGAGGTACCGCAGGTGCGGTGATCGGGAACACAGGTGCGAGATCCCTGTTTGTTTATTACAAAAATCCGAGAGTTTATTTCATAAGTCTAAAAAATCGTTTGAGATCTCGGGAATTGGCAATTTTCAGTGGTTTATGGAGAGAAGGATCATAGGTAACGTTTTCTAATCCTAATTGATTGTTAGACCATTAATCCCCGTTGTTTTCTTTAGTTTAATTATCAAAAATAGGGGGGGGGGGGAAATCATGGGAACTTGATTAACTTCCCCAAAACGAAATTCTGAGAATATAAGGGGTTTTTGGCATCGGATTTCTATGTTTCTGGTCGAGTGAGTTCCTCAGTGAATGGGTGTCCGCAAAATATAACTTTTACCCGATTCCGAGACGTGGGCCCGAGGGGCATTTTGGTCATTTTACCTAATTTCGCGCCTTAGCTTTGAACTAAATAGTAGAATCAGTTGCTTGAGATGTTATTTAAGATATGTAATTGTTTTGAATAGATTTGGGCCACTTGGAGTTGGATACTCGTGGCAAAAGTGTGGTTTCGAGTCGATTTTTAGCCGGTTCGAGGTAAGTGGCTTGTCTAACCTTGTGTGGGGCACCTTTCCCCTTAGGATGTGATATTTGGTAATTGAATGCCTCGTACATGAGGTGACGAGCGCGTACTTGTGCTAATTGTTGAAAATCCGATTTTA
The DNA here is from genome assembly GCA_005239535.1 of Nicotiana rustica. NCBI lineage: Eukaryota > Viridiplantae > Streptophyta > Magnoliopsida > Solanales > Solanaceae > Nicotiana > Nicotiana rustica. Next base: position 33,966 of record ML525540.1, read on the forward strand.
CTTTAAGTATTTAGACTGAGTTTTTTTCTTACCTGTTTTATTCTACTTGCAATTATAGTCTATGTTAGCTTAGAAAAGCATGCCTAGTTGCCCTAAATTTCCTATTTGCTTAAGTTGCTTTAATTGTACTACGTGAAGCATGTTAGGCTAGAACTACTTCTTGACTTGTATTTTTGCACTCCATTTCTGAATATCTTCTTGTTGTGGCTGCGTATTTACATTGGGACTATGGATGTGGGTCCGTTAGCTTCCCCCCTTGTTTGTTTAATTTGGGACTGCGGGTTAGATTCCCGATAGACCCCTCTGCATATTTACTTTGGGACTGCGGGTTAGATTCCCGATAGATCCCCCTGCATATTTACTTTAGCACTGGGGGTTCGATTCCCGATGGATCCCCCTGCACATATGATGGACTACGGGACGGTATCCCGGGAGATCCTTCGGATATACACATATGATGGACTACGGGACGGTATCCCGAGAGATTCTTCAGATATACTCATATGATGGACTGCGGGACGGTATCCCGCGAGATCCACTGGATAGTTGAGAAAAGGACTACAGGACGGTATCCTGGGAGATCCTCATTGTTACCATTGTCATTGAGTTGTACATATTCCGTGTTTACTCCGCTCTTTATGTTTTCGGCTTATTGCCTTGTTTGACCTGTCTTATTTCACTGTTGTACTCATTATTACTACTTGTTTTCATACTGTAAATTCTTATTATATTGTTTAACCGCAGTAGGGCCCTAACCTTCCTCGTCATTACCCGACAGAGGTTAGTCTTGGCACTTACTAAGTACCGATGTGGTGTACTCATGCCCCTTATGCGCATGTTTTTCATGTGCAGATCTAGGTACCTCCACCTAGGCACACTATCCCCGAGGTCGAGAGACCTAGCAGAGACTTTGAGGTACATCTGCCGCGTCCGCAGACCAGGAGTCTCTATATTATTCCAGCTTTAGTGGAAAGTTTTTCCTTCCTTACATATGTTTAGACATCTGGAGTTAGAGCCATGTATTACATTTCTGTTAGCCTGTGTTTCCCGTGGGTTTCCGGGTTTTGGGGTGATATTCTAGACTTTCGCATTATTTTTGAGTTGTATATGCCGAGCGGCATTTTATACAGTCTTTCTTTTAGGTTTGTTCAGTTTTTACTTAATTATTCCGCAAGTTATGTTGTTTTTTTTGCATTGTTAGGCTTACCTAGTTATAGGGACTAGGTGCCATCGCGACATGTTCACGGAGGGCGAACGGGGGTCGTGACATCTAAGCAGCAAGAAACACATAAAAATCAATTCATCAATTCACAATAAGCACAACCTTTCTTTCCAACAATGTGTACGTTAAATCATCATGCTTAAAAGCCGATTTCAGTAAAAATCATTTGGAAATATACTTGCCAATAGTTTCAACATAACATTCAAGATGTTTAGTGTAAAAATGCTGAAAATCATAAAAAGGCCCCTCAGGCAAAACATATTTCATAAGTTCAGAGTGAACGTGTTAAAATCATAAGTAGACCCTCGGGCAAAAACATGTATCATAATCAGCCCCTTGTCATGCTTCACAGTCACTCATAATCAGCCCTTCGGGCATACCTCATAGTCACTCATAATCAGCCCCTCGGGCATACCTCACAGTCACGCATGCCCCCTAATCACTACTTACTTTGCACTCGCACTCAGTAGGTACCTGCGCTCACTGGTGGGTGTGTACAGACTCTGGAGGGGCTACTTAAGCCCAAGCGCTAATATCAATCCACCTCGTGGCGTATCATATCCTCACAATCAGGCCCTCGACCTCACTCAGTCAGAACCTCTCAAAAGCCCCTCGGCGTATCAGTAAAACGAGGTACTCGATCCAAAACATCATTTCATATCTTAAATAGTGTAAGCAAGGCTGAGTTTCGAAAACAGTAATCACAATATGACTGAGTGTAGATCATGTATCAACAGTGAGGAAATAGCAGTAAAAAGCCCCCAAAGGGGTCTAAAACAAGCCGACACGAGGCCCCAAACATGGCTTATAGCCCAAATATAGAAATAGTCTTTAGAACACAATTTAACATATGATTTAGAGTAAAATACGCAACTCAATAGTTGCCGCGGAGAGGATCAAGTCCAATCCAAAAATCATTGCGCGCCATATACTCGTCATCCAACATGTGCGCCATTCTGAAAACAATGGAAAATGTGAAGTCCGGGGTTTCATACCCTCAGGACAAGATGTATAGCCATTACTTACCTCTATGCCACAATACTAGTCCGCCATGATCTTGCCCCTCAAGCTGGCTTCCGATTTCTCCGAATCTAACCAAAACCAGTTTAACATCATCAATATATGCTAAAGGAACACAACCCAATCAAAAACTATCAATTTATACAAAAATCTCGAAATTCGGCCAAACCCGAGCCCGAGCCCACGTCTCGAAATTCGATAAAATTTATATCACTAGAATCCTCGTCCTCCCAGGATTCTATACATACCAAGAACACTAAAATTGGACCACAATTGCCCACTCAAATCACCAAAAGAATTTTCCAAAATTTTCCTCCCATTTCCCCAACTTTTCTACTTTAATTTCTCAAATTCCATGGTGAGAATCAAGACAAATTCATGAAATTGAACAAAAAATGATTGAAGAACACTTACCACAAGAACCCCACTGAAAAGCTCATCCAAAATCTCCTCTCCCCGAGCTCTGTAATGAAATATTGAGTTATGGCCAAGAACCCCCGAATTTTTAGAACTTAAACTGTCTGCCCAGACTTTTCTTCATCGCGAACGCATCACATTGACTGCGTTCGCATAGAACAATCCAGCAGGCCCCTAATTTTTAATCTACGCGAATGCACCAAAAGCCATGCGAACGTACTCCTCCACCACCCCAGACCTTCGCGAACGCATGGGATCTTACGCGATCGCACAGGCCAATGGGCTTGGGGTCCTCAGTTGCTTCCTACTCTACGCGAACGCACACACACCCCCGCGTTCGCGATGGCCACCCTGCTCAACACTCCGCGTTCGAACCCCTTCGCCCGCGAATGCATTGAACAACTGGCCCCCCTTTCAACAAACACTCTATGCAAACACGAGCCCTCTTCCGTGAACGCATAGAGTAAAACTCTGCTGCAGAAATACCAGCAAACCAGCAAAGTTCCATAACCAAAAATCGATCCGTTAACCTGGCAAAACACACCCCTGACCCTCGGGACCTCAACCACACCTACCAACACACCCCATAACATCATTCAAACTTAGTCGAGCCTTTGAAACACCAAAAACAACACGAAAATACCAAAATTACATCAAATTCAAGCCTATGAACTTTGAAACTTCTAAATTTCGTCAAAGACGCCGAAACCAACCAAAACACATCCAATTGACCTGGAATTTTGCATACATATCCAAAATGAAATTACGAACCTGCTCCAACTTTCAGAATTTCATTCTGACCCCGATAGCCTATTTTCCACTACCGACCGGAAATCGCCAAAAACTAACTTTCGCCAGTTGAAGCCTAATTCTACACCGGACATCAAAACTCCATTCCTATTACACTCCTAAGTCCCAAATCACCTAACAAGCTATCTGAGCCATAAAATCTATATTCCGAGGTCGTTTACCAATAAGTCAACTTTCGGTTGACTTTTTCACTATTGAACCAAGTTAAGAGACTAAGTGTCTCATTTCTCACCACGACCACTCTGAACCTGAACCAACCAACCCAACGCATATAAATGAAGCTGAACCACATATAATGAAGCGGAAACGGGGGAAACGGGGCTAAACTCTCGGAACGACCGGCCGGTCGTTACAATGTAGCTGTTCAGAAGTAAGTAAGAACAACGTAAATACAGGACATGAAGGTGACTCCGAAGCCTGCGAATGCAGCAACAGGTTTACCTTGAGTCTCTTCAGCAAGATACCGCACATCTACTAACGATCGATACCTGGATCTGCACAAAACAATGTGCAGAAGTGTAGAATGATCACACCACATCAGTGCCTAGTAAGTATCAAGACTAACCTCAGTGAAGTAGTGATGAGGACTAGTCAAGACACCCACTGGTCTAATAAACCAAACATGCATAAATAGGAATGACCGGATATGGCATCTATCTAATGACTACACAATATAGTTAACAACATAAAAACTACAATGCGGAAGGAAATACAACAAATAACGACGGAACATCATAAAATATTACACAGAATGGATGGACGGGAACACAACCCAAGTCCGGAAATCACAACACAATAAGGACAAGTAGTAACTCAACACTGCATTTGTCTCCACACTAGGCCTTAGCCACAAATACCATTAAAATGGTCAAATCTTCGAGTGTCAACTTTCACTCGCAATATTCTATAATGAAAGCTTTAAGGTAATATCCTTTTTAAAAGGGAAATTCTTTTGAAATATAATTTTCCCAAGAGATGTCTCAGACATAGTTTTCTTCAAGATCAATGCTTTTCAAATATACATTTCCAAAGAAAGTGTCCTTAAAACATAGTTTTCTTCAACATCAACATTTTTCCAAATATTTTTTTCCAAAGGGATATCCTTCAACATAGTTTTATTTAACATAAACAATTTTCAAATATTCTTTTTCCAAAGGAATGTCCTTCAAACATAGTTTTATTCAAGATAATTGTTTTTCAAATTGGACATTCCAAATAATTTTCTTTAAAACATAATTCCTTTGATAAAATCTACCTGGATCCTGTCCCGTAGTTCCGAATTCATCACAGAATACAGAGGATCTCCCGGAATACGTTCGTAGTCCCAAAACAATATGCAGTGCTGGGGGATCTCCCGGAATACGTCCGTAGTCCCAAAGTATATATGCAGTGCTGGGGGATCTCCCAGAATACGCCCGTAGTCCTAAAGTAAATATGCAGTATAGGGGGAAAGCTCCCGGAATACGTCCGTAGTCCTAATTTAAATATGCAATGCAGTACAGGGGGAAAGCTCTCGGAATACGTCCATAGTCCCAATTTAAATATGCAATGCAGTACAGGGGGAAAGCTCCCGGAATACGTCCGTAGTCCCAATTTAAATATGAAATGCAGTCAACAGAGAGAACAAATAGAACACGAGCAAATCAATACAAGAACTTAAATCAGAAGCATGGAAAAACTCACTCATAAGAAGTAGCCACTGAAGAGAAAATACTAAGCGTAAAGGAAACAACATAACCAGGGACAATATTCAAGTCAACAATAAGAAACCAAATCATCCCAACAAAAGAAACAACTATAACCAATATCGCTTAAATAATTAGCTTAATGGAATAAAACTCAGCTTGAACCAACACTTAGTAATAGGCAACACCAAGGAAATACCATCAACATGGATGGTTATCAAACTAACCCTAAGTAACACTTAAGGGAAAAATCATATGAATCACAATATACGACTCAAGGGCATGCTTGACACCAACATATAGATTTCGAATTACTGCTAACAATTATAGGGCGAGATAATACAAATTCTAGCTAAATAGGCAGTTTATGAAAAATATAACATAATGATAGAAGAGGTAAAAATCTTCAGCTAAGTCAATTAAGATCAAATAAGCAACAAAGGGGAACTAAAAGCAAAAAACCCTAATTTAAGTAGGAAGATATGAAGTAGCAACCAGAAACTCGGTCATAATAGTTACAACTTCATACATAGGAAATATAAGAACCTAAGAATCCTAAAAGGCCAACGTACTTGCAAATAAGTCGGAGTACGCACTCGTCACCTCGCGTACACAGCTACAATCAACATAGAAGACTCAAATCCTAAGGCAAAATTTCCTCACACAAGGTTAGGCAAGATACTTACCTCAACCGCTCAAATCAAACTTGAAATCATGTTCTTGCCACGAGTATCCGATTCCAAACGGCTCAAATCTAATCAAACCAGTAGCATCATGTAAATAATACTACAAGCAACTAGTTTAATAAATAAATTCGAAGCTAAGACGCGAAACTAGGAAAATTACCCAAAAAGTCCCCCGTGCCCACGTCTCGGAATCGAGTGAAAGTTACAAATTTAGAACACCATTCACTCACGAACTCACTCGAACAAGAATCATCGAAAATCGACGTCAAAATCTCATTAAATTCTCAGATTTCTATTTGGGGATCCTTCCTCCCATTTTCATGATTTTTCACCCAATTCATTGATTAGATTGAAGAAATTGATATGGATTAATGATATACCAGTGAAATAAGGTTAGGATCATTACCTATGAATCGCTTCTCAAAACCCACTAAAAATCGTCAAAGTTCGAGCCCCAAATCATTTTAGAAAATATGAATTTCAAACCCTCGAATTTTGTATAAACAGCCCAGCAATTCCACACCTGCGACTCATTGGGCCACATCTGTGGCTCCGCACCTGCGAGCATGGATGCCCCTGACCAAAACAGCACCTGCAGCTCCCGATCCACAGGTGCGAAACACCAGAACCAGTAATGCTTCAACTGGTTTTCTAAGTCAAAAATCATCCCGTTAAGCATCCAAAATATCTCCGAGGCCCCCGGGACCTCAACCAAACTTACCAACCAGTCCTAATACCTTATCCAAACTTAGTCGATCCTTCAAAACACATAACATAACATAAAAATCACTAATTATGCATGGATTCAAGCCTAAGAACTTATGAAATTTCCAAAATCCACAACCGATGCCGAAACACGTCAAGACTAGTCCGAAGGACTTCAAATTTTACACATAGGTCATAAATGAAACTACGAACCTACAACCACTCCCAGAATTCCATTCCGATCCTGATACCAAAATTTCACCTATCGGCCAAAATCGCCAAAATTCTGACTTTCGCCAATTCAAGCCCAAATCTACCACATACCTCGAGAAAACATTCCGGACGCGCTCCTCAGCCCAAAATTACCATACGAAGCTGCCGACATCATCCATAAGTCATTTCCGAGCCTTACAAAAAATTCAAATTCCGGTTAAAACTTTATTGTTTAACCTTCCAAAACAACAGTCTTTCTTCCAATTGATTCTGAATCATCCGGTAACTGAGTCCAACCATGCACATAGGTCTATGTACACAATGCGAAGCTGTTCAAGACCTTATGCCACCGAACGGAGCTTAAATTTTCAAAATGACTGGTCGGCATGTTACAGCGCCAGTCTGGGATACACTCTCCATCAGGCCCACGAATTGGACCAAAGCATCCTGAAGTATCGAGGTAGCAATGAAACCCTCTAGGACATGAGCTGGTCCAGCTGGAACGGTCCGAGCTGGAGCACCCTCATCAATCTCAATCTAGGGCTCCGCAACTAGAGCTGCTGTCTGAGCAATAGGCTGTGTCCTGCCCCTGCCTTGGCCCCTGACGTGGCCCCGGCCTCTGCCTCTAATAGGAGTTGCTGTTGCTGGAAGGCTAGGTTGTTGGTTAGCGGAAGAAGAAGCACGTGTTCGCGCCATTTGCGAGAGAATAGAACAAATTTTTTGTAAGTGTAAAACATCTCGTGGCCTATCCGAAACTCACCTGAGCCCGCGGGGCTCTAAACCAACATGCATGCAAGTCGTAAAATATCATACGGACTTGCTCGTGCGATCAAATCATGAAAATAACATGTAAAACTATGAATTAAACCTCAAAACTCATCATTTTTCTCAAGAACACTTAAAGTTCATTATTTCTCAACCGGACGTCTGAATCACGTCAAATCAACTCCGATTCTTACCAAATTTCACAGATAGGACTTAAACATCATAAAAAACCTGTATCGAGCTCCGGAAAAAAAATACGGGCCCGGTACCAATGGTTTCAAACATTAATTCATTTCTTTATGTCATTAAGAATCCAACAAAACAATTTCTTTCAAAAATTGATTTCTAAGGCTAGAGACCTCAGAATATATTTTACTGCGGACCTCCCGTGATCGTCGGAACACAGATCCAGGTCGGTTTACTAAAAATGTTGAACAAAGTCAACTAAAACCAAGTTTTAAATTCTCAAAATTATTATTTCTCATATTTTCACATAAAAGCTTTCTGGTTTCATGCCTGGACTGTGCATGCAAATCGAGGTAAATAAAATTAATCGTTTTAAAGCTAATGAGCATGGAATGGAGTCTTAATTTATAAGATGACCCCTTTGGGTCATCACAGTAAACGACATCGGAATGCGGATTTTAGGGCTAGGATAGCTTCGTTAGGTGATTTGGGACTTAAGAGTGTGTTTGGAATATGGGTTAGAGGTCCGGAGAAGAATTAGGCTTGAATTGGTGAAAATGGGTTTTTGGCAATTTCTGGTCGGCAATGGAAAATTAGCTATCAGGGTCAGAATGGAATTTCGGAAGTTGGAACAGGTTCATAATGTCATTTGGGATGTGTGTGCAAATTTTTAGGTCAATGGGACGTGTTTTGGGTGGTTTCGGTATCATTGGCGAACTTTGGAAGTTTCTAAGTTCTTAGGCTTGAATCAGAGGTTGATTTATTGTTTTGGAATTGTTTTGAGTGGTTCAAAGGATCGACTAAGTTTGAATAAGGTTATGGGATGTGTTGGCATGTTTGGTTGAGGTCCCGAGGGCCTCGGGTGAGTTTCGAGGGTGTTAACAGAATAATTCTTGGACTTGGTGTTGAAAGATTTTTGCTCGTGTGAAGGTTCTAGTGTTCTCGGGTACTCAGTTCACATCTCAGTTTTGGAGGGCCGTGCAGAGAGAGTTGGGTACTCGGGTCGAGTTGAGCACGACATTTCATCCTCAGACGGACGGACATTCAAAGCGCACTATGTAGATTCTGGAGGACATGTTGTGTGCTTGTGTCATTGATTTCAGGGGTTCATAGGACCAGTTTCTTCCACTCGTAGAGTTTGCATATAATAATAGTTATCAGTCAAGTATCTAGATGGCTCCGTATGAGGCTTTGTATGGGAGGAGGTGTAGATCTCCAATTGGTTTGTTTGAGCGGGGTGAGACCAGACTCTTGGGTACGAATTTGATACAGGATGCTTTGGATAAGGTGAAGTTGATTCAGCAGCGGCTTCACATGGCACAGTCGAGGCAGAAGAGTTATGCGAACCGGAAGGTCCGGGATGTATCTTTCGTGGCTGGGGAGAAGGTCCTACAGAAGGTGTCACCCATGAAGGGTGTTTTGCGGTTCGGGAAGAGGGACAAGTTGAGTCCCCGGTTCATTAGGTCTTTTGAGGTGCTTCAGAGGGTTGGAGAGGTGGATATATACTTTCCTTGCCACCTAGCTTGTCGAGCTTGCATCCGGTATTTCATGTTTCCATGCTTCGGAAGTATATTGGTAACCCGTCTCATGTTTTGGACTTCAGTTTGGTTCAACTTGAGGGTGATATGTCTTATGAGGTAGAGCCAGTAACTATTTTGGGTCAGAAGGTCAGAAGGTTGAGGTCTAAGGATATAGCGTCAGTAAACGTGCAGTGTAGAGGGCAGCCGGTGGAGGAAGCCATCTGGGAGACCGAGCGGGAGATGGGAGAAGATAGCCCCACCTATTTGAGACTCCAGGTATATTCCTAGACCGGTTCGAGGACGAACGTTTCTTTAATAGGGGGAGAATGTAACGACCCGATCGTTCGTTCCGAAAGTTTAGCCTTGTTTTTCCCATTTCTGCTTCATTCTTGTTTGGTTTAGGTCTTTTGTAATGCGTTGGGTTGATTGGTTCAGGTTCGGATTTGTCGTGGCGAGAAATGAGACACTTAGTCTCTTAAGTTGGCCTTATGGTTGGAAAGTCAACTGGAAGTTGACTATTACCTAAACGACCTCAGAATGCGGATTTCAGGGCTCGTATATTTTCATTAGGTTATTTGGGAATCCCTAACACTCAGTCATTCCACGAAGGATACCCCTATAATTCTTCCGTGCCACCAAGCAACCTTGAATATTAGCAGTCGATCCAACAAGAGAGCGTCGCGATACCAATGAGACACCCTTAACTCCACACATTTCCCTTTCTGAAATGTATACCCTGATCAAGCCACCCAATAGTGATATCATCTACCTAGTCATCTGAAACTGCCAATGCTGCCTAAGATTTTTTGACCTTCCTCCCATAACTGAACCGTGACCTCACATATGAAAATCTCAACTCTACAAAACATACAGCATACGCCATGCCATCCTGTTATAAATATGAGAACTTCATGGTCCCTTCCGAGCCACAAGAAATTACTTACCCAACTGGCCACGAACTTTCCATTTGATCCCATTTAGAAGAAAAATCACTATACATCACCTGCACCTCACACCAGTAGAAAATATGCATATCTAACCGTGGTAGAAACCATCAGGAACTATCTAAATCCCATTTATACAACACCAAACCATCAGGACTGAATCCTTCTAACTCAACCAAGCTATGCAGGTCACTGAAATCCAATAGAATTGCTAAGAAACACCTGTAAGAAATCATTGCCTCATAAACACCCCAAAGAACTAATCATATCCCTTACCATGCCGATCCGACCTACTACAAAGTTGTCCTATTTATCCAAGTTCCTTCTGACGTACCTTCGAATTGATGCTTCTCCTTGATATAATAGCACAATTCTCAACCTAGACTCACCACACGGGACCCAAGCATAAGACTGTACCCTCTAAAGCTCGTAAGCCGCTGAATAGTCTCTCAAATATCCCCAAAAGTACGACATTCAAAATACTTACCCTGGAGAAAATTCCTGCGAATCTAAAGCCATTGCCTTCACTTTCCTAATACTGATATGTAGAATCCATGATAATGTAGAAATTCCACAAGTATTGACACCCTCCAACGTAAATCTCAGTTCTATCCAAGTACACACCTTGAAGATTCCCAATTGTTGCGTATAACCTTTAATCCGTCAGAACCATTCTCGAGAGTACTCCACTCTACAAAAATCTCAATTAAACTGATCAAATAGATCAAGCGACCTGACCCCATTTGCACACCAACATACTAGGAAGTAACCCACACTTCGAAGCAACCACGCAAATTCTTACTTCGCACACACTACCCCATTTACTGTTACAACTCAATCATTCAATAAAACCCATCTACCCATAGAGTACATTACCACCTGTATCCAGAAATTTCAATTACTCGAGTCTTCTCAGACTCCACCTCTGCAAGTCATAACTGATTCACCAGTATACTTTGAACTGAACCCAATACCTTGCATAATCGTGCAACCAACTTATCATTATCAGCCTCCCCCACTTGGTTCAAACACATAGATCAAAACAATCAATTACTAACAATACCCATACACTATCACCGCCACAATACCATAGTGAGATTCAACTAGATCCTTCATAAGCTCATATAACACAAACCATCTAATATCCCCAATCATTTCCAAATCTCGCATTCACCATTGGAATAGACGTGCCAACTTCCACAAGTGATCTAAACGCAAATTGCAACATATATCAATTAGCGGTAAAAGATAACTTGCTACAAAAAAACATAAGGATCACATTAACTCAAGACACCCTGCGGGAACTAGTCCCTCCTGCTTAGCCTCAAACTGATCTCTCTCTATACCCTTCCAAACATCATAGCTATTACGCAATCACTTTATCCTTCTGCATTTAAACATAGCCGACGCCTACCCTTGAGGCATCAAAACATGCAGTATAAGAACCTGAAGTTGATGGTAGAACTAACACTGGAGTTGTGGTCAATGCAATATTGAGCTTCTGGAAGCTCTACCCACACTCGTTTAACCACCTGGATACCTTTACTAGACACCACGTGTCCCAAGAACGCTACTGAACTAAGCAAAAACTCACACTTGGAGGACTCCACATAAAGCTCCTCCTCCCTCAGTATTTATTATACCATTCTTAATTGTTAAGCATGCTTCTTCTGGCTACGAGAGTACACAAAGATGTCAGCAATGAACACAATAACAAAAGGATCCAAGTACGACTGAAATACGCTGTTCATCAAATGTATGAACGCTGTCAGGGCATTGGTCCACTTCCCTCTACAACTAAAAGAGGTCCTCCAATACAGTCACAACTCGAGGCCATATGACAACTCAAGACATAAGTCAAATACTCAACAGTTCTTGCTACATCTCCGGCCAATTCTTTTCGCCATGATCAAACAATCTGAGCACATCTCACCATCAAATCACACTCACCGCATAGTCATCTAGCCACAAAATCCCATCAATAAGGACACGAACGGACATATAAGTCCCAAATACACGTGTTCACACAATCGAATCTCAATAGTCAAGCTACAGCAAAACCCAGTCTCAAGTCCTCCAGACTAGCCCATTATCAACATGCTAAAAATCACATCTCATCCATGGAAGTCCCAAGTCGTCAATGCACGGCTGATACCGAGCGCCCGCGTGCGCATTCCAATACATGAAAGGAATTCAAGAGTTACATATTTAGCTGAATAAATGGATTTGCACGAAAAGAAATCAAGAATGTGAGATTTTCCTAAGGGTTCTGTAGCCTCTAGAAGATAAGTCCAGACGTCTTCCCACCGATCTGCAAGACTCTACTAAACTTTCTCATGACTGGTGAGTCCTATGTAACCTACGCTCTGATACCAGCTTGTCACGACCCCAAATATAAACTAGTTATGATGGATCCTATCGTGGAACTAGGCCAGCCAATTAACACTTAAAACGTAAAGAATCTTTTATTTATATCATTACTAAATTAATAATCCATTAAGTTTTCGCTTAATCATTTTTAAAAAGAGATAAAGCCACACTGAATGTTAAATACAACCCCAAGATCCCGGAGTCACTAGTCATGAGCATCTGCAGAAATTATACAAGTCTGGAAAATAAACTCTACAATAGTAAGAAGGAGAAGGTCAAGGATGTGGATGCGTGCAACTACCTCGCTATTCTCCGTGAATCTCTGGTACAGTAAACCAACTCTCAGTCAGCCCTAGCACCTAAATCTGCACCCAAGTTGCAGGGATTAATGTGAGTATGCCAAAAGTTATTCGCATTCTTTCTTTGCAAGCTGAAGATGATCTGGATTCATGACTGAATGACTAAATTTTGTTGGATTTATGTTTTCATTCTTCTTGAAAGGGAGCTTGATAAAAAACTCTTTCTTTCTCCATAACGGGCTTTTCCCTTTCTTCATGAAATCCTTGTGGGATTCAGCACATGAATTCTCAATGAGATTTTGCTCAATCTCTTTGATTTGTTCGCCGTTGGTGATTTGGAATAGCCTTGGAATCTCAGAATAAGGTTTGAACTGCTTCTTAAAAGCTACCTCGTTAACCTTGATCTGAAGTTGATTTCTAAGTTATCTGTAATTGTTAAATCCAACAATAAGATCTTTTCCTGTACATCAAACCCTATCAGCTTTGTTCTGTACTTCAATCCTGAAAAGAATTCAATTGTGACTGGATGCTTTGTGATGACGGTGGTAGTCATGATTCCATTTGATGCAGTGTTAAAACCCTAAAGTGTGGCACCCATTGATCCTCACGGAGAGCTGCAGGATTTATGTGTGAAGAGGCAGCTACAGTGTCGATGAAAGCAATAACCCGAGTTGGTTTATCCCATTTGGATGAATAGACTTTGAGTTTTACTTGAGGAATGACTACGAGAGCGTTGATCTCCTCTCGGTCTTCGATCACCAGTTCTGAAATTTAGTAGTGCTCATTGCCTTGATCTTCATAGATATCAAGAGAGAATAAAGTTGCTTCACTAGGTTCATCATCCACAGAGCATATGAATTTAAGGTCTTCCTCTTTTTGGAGATGTATGCTAGTGTAATCTTCAATCTCTTCAAGGAGTTTGATAGATCTTCTCGATTGGGGATATTTTTTCACAAAAAGTCCAATCTTGTGGCAAATAAAGCATTTGTTTTTCTTGTGAAAATTTCCTGGCCTTCTACGTTTGAAATATTTTGTGCGTCTCTTGAACCTTGGTTTTCCATCTGGAATTCTTGGCCATCTGAACCTCCTAAATCCTTTCTGTCGCCTAGATGTGTGGCAGGAACATCCTGATCCAGTGATCAGATTGGATCTGCGACTTGCTTTGTCAAGCGATGGATTGTGATGGATAATTTGTTTTATGGTTGAGCGCTTTGTACAAATGTCCTCCAATGCTATGAAAATAGCTTGCCTGATGTAGCCGACTTGTGGAATTGTTATTGATTGAAACTTTTCTTCAATGATGGTCATGGTTCGGCTTGCCAACAACTTTGGAAGGGAAGAGATAAAGGCTTGCTTCAGGTTGACGTCTCCACCGATTTCAAAGTATATCTTTGCCATTTTTTGAAAATGCTTGTCGATGTCATTTCTGTTGAATGACACACACTTAATCTCGAAGAGTTGTCTTCGCATTTTCTCCTTTCTTTGGCCAGTATCTCCGTAGAAAACTTCATGTAGGATTCTGATGTTGAAAGCACCTGGGATGTAAGAAAAGTATTTTTTTCTCGAATACCAAGTGAATTCCACCAATATCTGAGGATAATTGAGAACCGTGAAGTTAGCTCTGACAGGATGATATACTTTTATCGCTCCACCAAATTTTTGGTCACCATCCAAGTATAGAAATCTCAAATCCTTTGAGGCCATTTTGAAACCTTAAAATCATCTAAGGTAAAAGTGTGGAAGCCAGTTCCAACTGGTTTTGACGCCATGGGTTCATGTCTTCTTTCTGCGGTTGGTTCATCTGTCATGCCTTCTTTATCCTCCTTTACTTTAGATATTTCTGGGTCTCTTGGTTGGCTCAAAAATATTGCGGGATCGTCTTCGTCGGAAGTGTTTGTTGTGGATTCATTGATTTATTGAGAGTTTTCTTCAATTGTATTATCGTCTGATGAATTTAGAGATTCTGACGATGTGGTATCTCCTTCTGACATGTTTCTTGGCTGGGAGACATAGAGGTACGGAGTCTTCTGATAAAAAATCATCAGACTTTCGGGGTTGGACCCTTTTGAACTTTCTCCTTGATCTCCCTTTTTCTTGGTTTGTTTCTTTACTGCAGGAGCATCTTTCCTTTCCCAAACCATTTTTGCAATATCGAATTCAGGTTCTTCTTTTAAAGGTTGGGTGAATGAGATAGGATTTTGTGAGGTGGTAGGAAAGGTAGAAAAGGTGTTGTCCAATTTTTGTGGGGAATATGCTTGTGTTGACATAGGGAAGAAGGTAGTTTTTGAAGGGAAAAATGGGGTTTTTTGTGAATCAAAGTGGTCATTTCTCAAAAGCTGGATTTGTTCCTTGATTGAAATCGTCTCCTTTTGTTGTTGTTGGAAGAACTGGAAAAATGAAGTTCCTGGCGGACAAGTCTCATATTGTAAATTTCCCAATCTTAGCTCCAAGGCTTTGATTAGTCCTGCATGCTGAGACGATTTTTGCTCCACCTTTTTATCAATTGTTTCCACTTTTCTCATTAACTTGTTTTGTGTATGGGTCAAGTTTTTGATGGTGTTGCCAACATTGTTGAGAACTTTGTTTTGGTAGATGGAATTTTCTGATTGCCAGTTCATTGTTGCCTCGATGTCACTTGTTGGGGGTTTTTCTCCAGAAGGTAGTACTACGTTTTTCTTGGGGATTTTTGGAGCATGACTGATACCATGTTTTTCAAAAGGTTGGAGTAGAGGAAAATCTTAGGTAAGGCTGGAACTTGAAGGGCTCATCATGAATATTTGTGGGGTGTGGACTTTTGGGTTGATGGAGTTTTAGGTCCAGGTGGGTTTTTTTATTCTAGGGTGGTTTCACTATCTTCCCAACTTGGAGTGAATTTTTCTTGTAATATTAGCCACTCTTGGGGTTTGTAAATGACAAGAAATTTAGCTAGACGGCTTAATGAGCCAATTGAAGGGTCTTTATTTTCATATCTGGCTCAAAATTGATTTTCAGTAGTTTTCCCCCTTTTCTTTGATTTGGGTTTAGCCTTGTTGAGGCCAAATATTTCCCAGTGACGCAGGTGGTGTTCATCATATTCTCCACTTGGATTTTCAAAACAGTCTTGGCAATCGCAACCGAGATCCCAAGGGCAGTGTCCCGTAAATGGGCATTTGAACCACCAAACTTTTTTGCCATCTTTGTCGAAATGTTTACACCAGTAATGTTCTTCCACGATAGTTTGTATATTCCAGAAGGGTTCTCTTTCTGGGTTAGGGTTAGGGTTTGTGTCTTTGGGTTGGATCATTTGGAAAGAAAAGATGGTTTTATTGGGTTTTTTGAGATGAGAATGGTCAAAGCTTATGGAAACAGTTTTGTCATTTCTTTTGGTAAAAGTTGGTTCACCAGATTGTAGTGGTTCTTCTGGTTCCCTTAACTTTTCATAATTCGTGATCCAGGAATCAGGAAGAATTTTGACAAGCTCATCTCTGGAAATTTGTCTGGGTATTTAGGTGCACATGGTATTTCCTTTAGTAGCATCAATAGTTAAGAGTGAAGCATTTTTATCCTCCGGGAAGACAAACATCCATGGCATGATTTTGGACCTGCCACGCCATTTGGTGATGAAGAGTGGCTTGGATAGATTCTTTGGCTTGTGGGGCACCTTGAATTTGGACTTGGATTTTTAGTTCTTCGGTTAAGTATGGGTCAAAAAGGGACATATTGAAATTTGGAAAGATACTTAAGAAGGCAGTCCCTGCATTCAAGGTAACTTCTGCTGTACCCAGATTTGCATGTTGGTACTCCAAGTATCTTGTATCTCGAAGAGAAAGTCGAGCAACAACAGGTTGACCTTTTATTCCATGATAAGAGAGAAATTTTTTCTTATACAAATGGATAAGATAGCAATTCGGATAGCACCAAAATGAATATGGGTGAAACCATGATCTCTCCATTGTCTTTGAAAATCATCTAGAATTTGGAGGGTAATAAATTGTTCCTCTCGAGTAGCAAGAATAGGATGCTGGTCAAGTTTTGAGGCAGCAACATATTCTTTGACTCCTTTTGGTTTGTGTTGGACTAAGGAACGGATTTGGGTCCATGGTGCAAATGATTTTTTGGCAAAAGCTGAGTAAGGGTTTATTAGGGGCAGTTCAGTGGAAGATACTTTTTGTTCATCGGGTAGGATATCAACTTCATAGAGATAATCATNGCTGAGTAAGGGTTTATGACGGGAAGTTCAGTGGAAGATACTTTTTTTCATCGGGTAGGATATCGACTTCATAGAGGTAATCATATTTTTTGGACAAGGTATTATATAGAGTGGGAGACATATTCATGTTTGCAAGGGAAGAGGATGATAGAAACGACTCAGACATAGTCGAAACCAACCAAAACACCTCTGAATGACCTGAAAATTTGCACACACGTCCAAAATGACACTACGAACCTGCTCTAACTTCCGGAATTCCATTCCGACCCCGATAGCTAATATTCCACTACCGACCGAAAATCGCCAAAAATTCAATTTCGCCAATTCAAGCCAAATTCTACCAGGGACCTCCAAATAACATTCTGAATACACTCCTAAGTCCCAAATCACCTAATGAAGCTATCCGAACCATAGAAACCACATTCCGAGATCATATACCTATAAGTCAACTTCTGATTGACTTTTCCAAGTATTGAACCAAGCTAAGAGACTAAGTGTCCCATTTCTCTCCACAATCACTCTGATCCTGAGCCAACCAACCCAACACCAAAAAAAGAGATGAACTACACAAGCAATAAAGCAGTAATGAGGAAAACGGGCTAAACTCTCGGAATGACCGATCGAGTCGTTACAATCCATGTCCAGGGAAGATCCATCCCTCAAATATCATTGCGCTCATTGGGGGTGCAAAGACTCCGGGGGGGCTCCTCTTAGCCCAAGAGCTATAACAAGCCAACAAAGGCATAATAAATATCTCGCTGCAGTGTGTATTCTGATCTCATAACTGTCTCTCAATAGCAGGCCCTCGGCCTCACTCAGTCATACCTCTCTAGTCTCGCTCACATAATATATGTACAAAATTAATAATTTCTTAGACTGAGACAGGATATGATATGCTATGATAGGACTGAGTATCTAACATCAATAAAAAACATGAGAAGACAGCAATAAATGACCACTCGGGTCTCAACAATATCGGTGTGAAGCTTTAACACTGTACTTAGTCATGATTTCTAGCATGATGACATTAACCATACAATAGAAGTGCGGCTATAAATCCATAATAGCTACTAAACAGTGCTATGGGGTTAACCAAGCCACAAACCACACGGTGCATGCTCGCCCATCACTTGGCATGTGCGTCACCTTAGTCATAGTCATATAGCATATAGTTTAGGGGTTTCGAACCCTTATAACCAAGTATAGAAATGTTACTTACCTCAAACCGGCAAAAATCCTAGCCCACACTGCCTTTTCCTCTAGACTTGGCCTCTGATTGCTCCAAATCTAGCCAAAATCAGATTTATATCATTATTATATTCCATGGAACAAAGCCCATTCGAAAATTATCAAAATTAAGCACAAATCTCGAAATTGGTCAAACCCGACCCCGGGCCCACGCCTCAAAATTCGATAAAAATTACATCACAAGAATCATTATCCTCCCACGAGTCCATACATACCAAGAACATCCAAATTGGACCTCAAACGGCCCTTCAAATCCCCACCAAAAAGTCTCCAAATCATAAGCCCAAATTCTCAAATTTTAGGGTTCAAATCCCACAAATATTAGGTCTAATTAGCTAGAAATCAACATAGAATAAAGCATTGGATTCAAAAATCTTACCTCCAAGTGATTCCCTTCGATTCCCTCTTTAATCCCTCTCAAAATATTCAAAATCCGTCCAAAAGTGGTGGAAGAATGACCCAAAATTCGCTAAGGGTCCTATTTATATGTTCTTCCCAGCAATGACCGCACCTGCGGTCATTTAATCGCACATGCGGTCCCAGGTGCACACCTGCACAACAATAACTTAAAGTCCAAACCTGCACCTGCGACTCATCCACCGCACCTGCGACTCCGAAGGTGCGGCCCATTCTTCACATATGCGGTCCTTCTCACACCTAGCAACTTCCGCACCTGCGGCCACCCCTTTGCACATGCGGAAACACAGAACATATCACACCAGCAATCCTCTAAGACCAAAAACTTCTCTCACAATAATTAGAAATCATCCCGAGGCCCTCAGGGCTTCCACCAAAAGTACCAACAAGCCATAAATGATCACCCAAACTTAGTCGAACCTTCAAAACGTCCAAAATCACATCGAAACACCAAATAAACCCATGATTCAAGCCTAAAGATATTCAAACTTTCGAAATTCACCAACGATGCCGAAACTAACCCAAACTTGTCCGAATGACCTGAAAATTTACACACACATCCAAAATGACGCTACGAACCTGCTCCAACTGTCGGAATTCGATTCCGGCCCCGATAGCTAATTTTCCACTGCCGACCGAAAATCGCCAAAAACTCAATTTCGCCATTTCAAGACTAATTCTACTCCGGACATCAAAACCACATTCCGAACACCTTCCTAGGTCCAAAATCACCTAACGAAGCTATCTGAGCCCTAAAATCCGCATTCGAGGTCTTTTACCTAATAGTCAACTCCTAGTTGACTTTTCTAACCACAAATCCAACTTAAGAGACTAAGTGTTTCATTTCACACCACGACCACTCCGAACTTGAACCAACCGACCCAACACATCATAAATAGGCTAAACAATATATGACAAAGCATAAATAGGGGAAAACAGGGCTAATCTCACGGAACAACCGACCGGGTCGTTACATGGACTTGGAGGGTCTTATTAAACCATTTTGCTGTAAGGAATTAATTTCCTTTCTGAATAACTCTAAATATTCAGAGTTCATTTGACAAGGACGAGCCTTAGTCGGGATATTATCTTCGGAAAAATCATTTTCATAAGGAAGACTTATGATATGCTTTTTTCCATTCCAAAATTGGTTGGGATGGC
The DNA here is from genome assembly GCA_005239535.1 of Nicotiana rustica. Classification (NCBI taxonomy): domain Eukaryota; kingdom Viridiplantae; phylum Streptophyta; class Magnoliopsida; order Solanales; family Solanaceae; genus Nicotiana; species Nicotiana rustica. Next base: position 53,823 of record ML525540.1, read on the forward strand.
CCCCATAAATATGAATCGAAAATTGATTTTTAAAAAGAACAAATTTTTCTAGTAATTTAGAATTTTTTAAATCCTGACTAATTGTGAGTGAAAATATTTCATTTAAAAAAATCAATTTGTTTAATATTTGCAGAAATATTATTAGAAATAATTTCATTCAAAAGTCTTTGAATTTGTTGAGTTATAAGCTCAAAAGTAACTTCCTTTCCATTGTAAGTTCCAGTAAAACTTTTTGTATCCCAATTTGTGAAAGGAATTATTTTATGAAAAAATGGGACACCTAGTATTACATCCTGTGTTATGTCCTTTACCAAAATAAAACTTTCTGGTATACAAACATCATGTTGGCAAATATAAGCCCTAGGTAATTTATATGAAATACCCATTTGACCACCACTAGCATTTTTTAATCTATGAGTGGTTTTATGAAAACATTTAGAAGGTATTGCTCCTTATTTTATACAATTCAAATCTGCTCTACTATCAAATAAAACAGTAAATGCCCTTTTAAAATTATAATGATTAAACGAGTTATTTTTATTAAAAACTTTTGAGTAGTAAAATACTTGAGTTTTTGTAAAAATTCATCCTAGGCGTAATCAATAGCTCCTAGTAATTTACTAGTAGCCTCACCTTCGGATGTACCTGCACCAATTTCTTTTTCAGTAATATTAGTATTGAATTCCCTATTATTCTTAGAGCCTGAATTTTCTAATTTAAAAATTCTTTCATCCAAGGCTATTTTATAAGCCTTTAACTCTGAGACTTCTTTCTTTAGATTATTAATCTAAGTATTCAAATCTTGAATAGTCGCTAGTCTATCTGGCTGGGATTTATTCTTGATAAGTCTTCTGATTTCAGACATAGTGTAAGGCCCTTTCTGAGATGGAATTTATTCTATCTCTGTTCCTACTTCTGTATTTGTAGGAAATTTATCGATGATTTGGGACCTTAATTCAAGGTCTCTAATAACCCTTAATAGCTCTAAAATACCAGCATTGGTCAGGACATTGATATTCAAGTCTTTAAAGTGTAAATAGATATTATAAAGATCATTATTAGTGTTACAACACTGTTTTGAGCATTGTCCCTTCTCACCAGACTCTTGCTCATCTTCTGAAGACAGAATATAATCCTCTTCATGAAGGAGTCGTAAGTGTCATGACCCGAATTTCCCTCCGTCGGGACCGTGATGGCACCTAACATTGAACCCGCTAGTCAAGACAACGGTATTGTTTATTTACCTTATTCATTTATTTTTAGTAGAAAATAGGTGATGTCTAAATCAACGGAAATAAAAGTGTGAAATAAAACAAAGTCTAACAACTTGATCAAATGCCATTACGAAATTCATAATACTAAACACATAATTTTGTGTCACAACTTCACGGACTGCCTATGAGTACTACATATAAGAGTCTGAACAAAATAAATATATATGTCTCAGAATAAAAAAGAACGTAATGGAAAATAAAGTAGGAGCGGACGCCAAGGCTTGCGGACGCCTACGGGACTACCTCGGAATCTCCAATGGACTGAAGGCAGCCTCCTCACTCTAAGGTCCGTAGAGCCCTGTACTGAGATCTGCACAAAAGCACATAGTGTAGCATCACTACAACCGACTGCATGTACTGAGTAAGTGTTGAGCCTAACCTCGGCGAAGTAGTGACGAGGCTAGGACACGACAACCAACCAAACCTGTGCAGTCTAATCATGTACAGAGAAAATAATAACAACACGAATTAACCAGCTAAATACAAGGAAAGGGGAACATGCTGAGGGGAGGAAATATCAAATAATGGATGTAACGAAGTAAAGCAACAAATTTGATATTAATTTAAACAATAGAAGTAACAACACAAAAACAAGTGCCCGACATCACCCTTCATGCTTTTACTCTCATTCTCACAAAATAATAAATAGAATGCACGTCATCACCCTTCGTGATTTTACTCTCATCCTCACAATAAATCAATAGAAACGGAAGAGAATCACCCTTCGTGCTTTTAATATCATAATACGGAACGGTATCACCCTTCGTGATTTTAATATCATAATGCTGGCACGACATCACCCTTGGTGCTTTAACTATCATCCTCACAATAAGTCATTAGAAAACGGCACAACATCACCCTTCGTTATTTACACTCTTCCTCACCCAAACAAATCAATAACAACAACCCGGCAAGGAAATCAACAATACAAACAACAATAATAAATTCATAACGTCCCGGCAAGAGAGTCAACAATAGAATCAATATCATCCCGGCAAGGGAAACAGCTATAACCAAGCTCACTTAGTTACTTAACTTCACGTAATAATTCTTAACTTGAACCAATACTCAACAATGATTAATACCAAGGAAATATCACCAACATTGATAATTATCAAGTTGAACTCAAATAATGTTGAATGAAAAATCACATAAATTACGATATTCGACTCACAGGCATACTTGAAACCAATGTATAGATACTCGTTACCACACCTATATGTTGAACACAACACTAACAGGTAGCACACAAGGCACAATATCTATTCCCTCAAGCTAAGATTAAGCCAAACACTTACCTCGGATTCCACGGCCAACTCAAGTCTCAACTACCGCTTTCCCTTTAGAATTCGCCTCCAATTCACTTGTATATAGACATATTTAACTTAACTACATCAATAATTTCTAAATAATTCAACCCCAAATTCTTAATTATAGGTTTTCTATCATTCTTTACAAAAATTAAAAAATCAACCCCGGGCCCGCTTGGTCAAAACATGAAGTTGAGACCAAAACCCGATTACCCATACACCCACGAGCCCGAATGTGTAATTTGTTTCGGAATACGACCCCAAAATGTGATCTAATTTCCAATTATTTAAAAAGCCCTAACTCTACCCAAATCCACAATCATCTACCACTAAAACCCTAGAATATTTGATAAAAATTGATGAAAAACATTGGAGGTTTGAAAGAAAATAGTTAACGGGCACTTACCTATTATTCTGGGAAGAAAAGCTCTTGAGAAAATTCCCTAAGCCTTCTACTTTTGTGAAAATTTTAAAAGAAAACGGCTGGAGTTCTATTTTAAAAAATTAATTGCCCGACTCTCGCACTTGCAGGTGCGGAAAATCCTCCGCTTCTGCGGAAATGAACACGCCCACTGGGGGCCGCACCTATGGAAAGAGATCTGCTTCTGCGGAACAGCTTCTACAAAAATTCATCCTCATCTGCGAGAGGAGGGGAAGCCGGTCTGGACTGCACCTGTGACCTAAAATGTGCACCTGCGATCTCGCACCCGCGAGCCAGGAATGGTGCACCAGCAGTGTTTTCCTAAGTCTAAACACCCTGAAACCTATCTGAAACTCACTCGATCCCTCAGAAACATCCTACGGACCTACTCGTGCGATCAAATCGCCAAAATAACATCTTAAACGACGAATTTAGCATCAAAATCAAAGATAAATCTCAAGAACTATTGAACTTTAAAATTTTGCAACCACGGATCCAAATCACGTCATATGACCTTCGTTCCTTACCTGTACTGTGCTCGGGAACATAAATACGGGCCTGATGCCATCAATTTTTAAATATAATAAAATTTCCAAAAACTCTTATAATTTCAGTAAAACAATTTCTTTTGGAAATTCATTTCTCGGGCTTGGGACCTCAGAATTCAATTTAGGTCATACGCCCAAGTCCCATATTTTCCTAGGGACCCTCCGGGAGCGTCAAATCACGGGTTCAGGTGCGTTTACCCAAAATGTTGACCAAAGTCAACTTAAATTAAATTTTAAAGGAAAAAATAGCATTTTTCTCAGTTTTTTTCTCATATAAAAGATTTCCGGATACATGCATGGACTGCGCACGCAACACGAGGTGAGACAAAAGGAGGTTTTCAAGTCCTCGAAACACAGTTTGGCTTTTAAAACAAGGGATGACCTTTTGGGTCATTTCATTCTCCACGAGGGCTTAGCTTGCCCTTCTTCCCAAATCTCATCACGCCCTTCATGGGCGTCACCTGAAGTAACACCCGCTCTCCGACCATGAATGCCACATCACAAACTCGGCGGTGGGCATAACTCTTCTGCCTGGTCTGCGTTGTACGAAGTCTATCCTGAATGATCTTAACCTTATCCAAGCCATCCTGCGCTAAGTCTGTACCCAACAACCGAGCCTCTCCCGGATCAAACCATTCTACCGGCGACCGACACTACCTACCATATAATGCCTCATAGGGAGCATTCTGAATGCTCGACTAATAGTTGTTGTTGTAGGAAAACTCATCTAATGGCAAGAATTGATCCCAAGAACATCCAAAGTCAATGACACAGTCTCGTAGCATATCCTCCAAAATCTTAATAGTACGCTTGGGGTGTCTGTCCGTCTGAGGATGAAATGTTGTGCTCAACTAAACCCTTGTGCCCAACTCACGCTGAACTGCCCTCTAGAAATGCGAGGTAAACTGCGTACCTCGGTCAGAAATAATAGACACGGGAAGACCATGTAGAAGAACAATCTCCATAATATAGATCTCTGCCAATCTCTCCGAAGAATATGAAACTGCCACAGGGATGAAATGTGCTGGCTTGGTCAGCCTATCCACAATAACCCATACTTCATCGAACTTCCTTTGAGTCCTTGAGAGACCAACAATGAAATCCATGGTGATATGCTCCCACTTCCACTCAGGAATCTCAATCTGCTATAGTAATCCACTAGGTATTTGATGCTCGTACTTTACCTGTTGACAATCCAAGCACCGAGCTACATATGCCACAATATCCTTCTTCATCCTCCTCCACAAATAGTGTTGCCTCAAATCCTGACACGTCTTTGCGGCGCCCGGATGAATGGAATACCAGGAACTATGGGCCTCCTCTAATATCATCTAACAAAGTCCATCAACATTGGGCACATAAATACTGCCCGACATCCGTAAAACATCATCATCACCAACTGTAACCTGCTTGGAACTGTCGTGCCGCACTATGTCCTTAAGGACACACAAATGAGGATCATCATACTGCCGATCTCGAATATGATCAAATAATTAAGAGCGAGCAACTGTATAAGATAGAACATGGCCGGGCTCGGAAAAATCCAATCTCATGAACCGATTGGCTAAAGCCTAAACATCCAAAGCAAACGGTCTCTCCTCGACCGGAATGTAAGCAAGGCTACCCATACTGGCTGACTTCCTACTCAAAGTATCGGCCACCACATTGGCCTTCCCCGGATGATATAAGATGGTGATGTCATAATCTTTGAACAGCTCCAACCATCTCCTTTGCCTCAAATTTAACTCTTTTTTCTTGAACAAATATTGCAAACTCTTATGATCCGTGAACACCTCACATGACACGCCATACAGATAATGCCTCCAAATCTTTAGCGCGTGGACAATGGCTGCTAACTCCAAGTCATGAACTAGATGATTCTTCTCGTGGATCTTGAACTGACGTGAAACATATGCAATGACGTTTCCATCATACATCAACACTGCACAAAGTCCAACCCGAGATGCATCACAATACACAATATATGGCCTTGAACCTGTGGGCAAAACCAACACTAGCGCCATAGTCAAAGATGTCTTGAGCCTCTGGAAGCTCGCCGCACACTTCTCTGACAACAGGAACTGGGCACCCTTCTGAGTCAACCTGGTCATTGGGGCTGCAATAGACGAAAACCCCTCCACAAACCGACGGTAATAGCTCGCTAAACCCAAGAAACTCCATACCTCTGTAGCTGATGTGGGTCTAGGACAATCCTTGAAGCTGAAATCTTCCTAGGATGCACTTGAATACCCTCCGCTGATACAAGATGACCAAGAAATGCAACTGAACTCAACCAAAACTCACATTTCAAAAACTTAGCATATAATTGACTGTCCTTCAGGGTCTGGAGAACGACTCGAAGGTGTTGCTTATGTTCCTCCCGGTTGCGGAAATAAATCAAATATCATCAATGAAGACAATCATGAAGGAATCCAAATAAGGCCTGAACACTCGGTTCATCAAGTCCATGAAAGTTGCTGGGGCATTTGTCAACCCGAATGATATCACTAAGAACTCGTAATTCCCGTACCAAGTGCGAAAAGCTGTCTTAGGGACATTGAATGCCATTATCCTCAACTGATTATAGCCAGATCTCAAATCAACCTTATAAATACCTTGGCACCTTGAAGCTGATCAAACAAGTCATCAATCCTCGGCAATGGATACTTGTTCTTGATAGTAACCTTTTTCAACTGCCGATAATCTATGCACATCCTTATCAACCCATCCTTCTTCTTACCAAAAAACACCAGCGCATCCCAAGGCGAGACACTACGCCTAATAAAGGCTTTATCAAGCAAGTCCTGCAATTGTTCTTTCAACTCCTTCAACTCTAGCAGAATAAAAATGGGATGAGTGCCTGGAGCCAAATCAATGCAAAAGTTAATATCCCTGTCGGATGTGATACCCGGTAGGTCTGTAGGAAACACCTCTGAAAACTCACTGAAAATGGGCACATAGTCCATAGAAGGAACCTCGGCACTAGAATCACGAAAATAGGCCAAATAGGCCAAACACCCCTTCTCGACCATACGTCGAGACTTCATATATGAGATAACCCTACTGGAAGAATGACTAAGAGTATTCATATATGAGATAAACCTTCCTGAGTGCATACACTAAATAATTTATCATATGAGTAATTATTATAATCAATACTCATTGTTGTGCCTCTAAGGGTTTTTCTGACCCTTTCAGCAAAGAAAGGAGGGAGTCCATCGATAAATTTGGACTTCTAATGAGTACTATTACTCTCTGGTAACTCCATCACTCTGAATAAGAAAATATCTTTATACCATCTAAAAGATGTTAAGGTTTTACACCTTAGATTTTGAAGCATAGTTCGAATGGCCTCACTATTATCAGAGCATCTTCCAGAGAAATATTCTATGATATTCATAACTAAAGAATAGACAGAATTTTGTACAACCTTATCATCTTCTTCCTTTGTCGCATTCACAATCTTAGCACGTTGGTCATGGTTAAGATAACTATCCCACCATACTTTTAGTTGAACAGTAAAACTGGCTATTACCATTTCAGCAATAGCCCTATATGTATTCTTATTAACTTTACATATAGTACTGTACATAAGCATTCTATGTTGTGCATTACAGATTTTCCTGTCAGCAAGGCCATCTATGTTCCATTCATAGATGTCTGACCCACTATAACCTTGGCGGTAGTGCTCATTGTCTTGTTCTTCTATTAGAACATTGTAGGGAGTTGGTATTGGATAGTGGAACATCCTTTGGTAAGGTTTGCGAGCATATGTTTCAGAGATTTTATTAATCTCGTCGTCTACTTTTAAAATTTTACCTTTATCAGACATATGCTCTAAACTTAAAGGGTTAACTTTAAATTCACCAAACTTCTTATTGAGAGGTTCTTCAATGTCATCGAGTCTTTTCAATTTAAAGTCTTTTACCTCAAGCGGAGGTTGGATACTTCTAGTAGAAATTTTCTCTTTACCTTTAGTATCCTTCTGCTGGATTTTTTGGTCTTCAACTATGAGCTTGTCCAATTTTTCATGCATTGTAACAATTTGTTCACCTAGAATACTAACATACATATTAGTATAACTATTTTGTGTGAGCATAGTATTCACATTTTGTCATGATCCGATTTACCCTCTGAAGGTGTCGTGAAGGCACCAAGTCTCTATGACTCGGTAAGCCTACTATTAAGGGGGAAAATTAAAATGAAACACAGGGAATAAAGGGGATACGGGAAATGACATAAATAATGTAGTGGCCGCTCGGGTCATACCAAAATATAACTTCCCAAAACTCAGAATGCCACAGACAGTCACAAGCTTCTAACACTAATGTAGCTCTAATAAAAACTGAGAAGTACATAAGAACATCTCTACAAGATAGAATTGAAGGAGACTCAAAGGATTCTGTGGACACAACAGAAATACCTTGCAGTCTCCTAGAAACCGCAGCAGCGACTAACCAAGAGGCTGATAGCTCGTACCTGGATCTGCACACGAAAACATGTGCAGGAAAGGGCATGAGTACACCACATTTGGTACCCAATAATTGGCAAACCTAACCCCAGTCAAGTAGTGATGAGGTCAAGTTAAGGCTCCACTGGATTTCCATATAATAGATTTAAAACAATGCAGAGAAAGGTAATGTATACAGTAAATAGTTTAAGAAAAACAATATGGGTTCTACAGTAAAGAGAATCCTCAGCCCAACACAGTATATATCACAAGGTGGAAATCTCCCGGGATACCGTCCCTTAGTTCCAAATGATTATGCAATACAGGGGGATCTCCCAGAATATGTCCCAAAATAAATATGCAGTACAAGGGGATCTCTCGGAATACGTCCGTAGTCCCAAAGTAAATATGAAGTATAGGGGGATCTCCCGGAATACGTCTGTAGTCCCAAAGTAAATATGCAGTACATGGGGATCTCCTAGAATACGTCTGTAGTCCCAATTTAAATATGCAATGCACGATGATTGACAAGCGTAACATTGGATTTACACAATTTATCCTAATCACAGATAAGATAATTAAGGGCGTAACTAGGCATGGCGTACAGAAAATCAAGTAGGCAATTAAGCACGTAAGCATGCTTTCTTAATCTAAACTAAACAATATATCATATGAGAGCAAGTTCATATAAGAGAAAACAATCTATGTTTTAGTACGGTAAAAATGAGATTTTTCCAATAATGGCCCGTGTACGTACTCGTCACCTCACGTGCACGGCGCCCACACAACATTTAGCATCAATTACCCTAATGGGGGAAGTCCCCAACACAAGGTTAGGTAAGCCAATTACCTCAACTTCTCAACCTAGAATCATGTCCTTACCAAGAGTACCAAACTCCGAATGGCCCGAATCTATTCGAATAAGTTTCTTAATGCGAATATCACTACAAGCAACTAGTTTAACTAATAAATTTAAAGCTAAAGTGCGAGATTAGGGAAATTCCCCAAGAAGTTACCCGGGCACACGACTCGGAATCGGGTGAATGTCACAAATTCCGAACACCCTTTCAGTCACGAGTACACTCATCCAAAAATAATCAAAATCCGACGTCGAAATCTCACTAAAAACTCGGATTCTCAATTGGGGGACCTTTCTCTCATTTTCAAAAAATTTCCAACCATTTCCCCCTAATTAGCTTGAAGAATTCACTATGGGTTGATGAAATACAAGGTAAATAGGATTAAGAATCGTTACCTATTGATCTCCTCTTCAAGATCCTCACATAATAACGAAATCCCAAGCTCCAATTGATTTTAGAAATTTTTAAATCCAAACATTCGAATTGCCTATTTCTGCCCAGCGATTTCCACTTCTACGGCCAATTGGACCGCACCTGCGGAAAAAGCATCGCAGGTGCGAAAACTCATTAATTGGGTTGGGGCCGCACCTGTGGTATCTGGGCCGCATCTGCGATCTCCAAACCGCACCTGTAGAGCTAGTCGGCCTTGGACAAATCCGCACCTACGTAACCCCTTGGTCGCACCTGCATGTCCGCAGCTGCAGCTCCCTTTCCGCATGTGCGAGACACCGGAACGAGCATTTTCAGCTATAAGCTTAAGTCTAAAATCTTCCCGTTTGAGCATTCGAAACCCACCCGAGGCCCTCGGGACCTCAACCAAAACTACCAATCGGTCGAATAACACCACTCGGACTTAGTCCATCCTTCAAACACCATCACATAACACCAAAAACACGATTTGAACATGAATTCAAGCCTAGGAACTTATCAAATTTCCGAAATCCGCAACGATGCCGAACCACGTCAAAAGTAATTCAAATGACTTCAAATTTTACACACAGGTCATAAACGACAATACTAACATGTTGCCACTTTCGGAATCTCATTCCGAGCCTGATATCAAAATTTTACCTATCGGCCGAAAGCGCCGAAATTCCAACTTTCGCCAATTCGAGCCTAAATCTACTACAGAACTTGAAAACACATTGCGGATACGCTTCTCACCTCGAAATCACTCAATGGAGCTAACAAAGTCGACTGAATTCCATTTCGGATTTGTCTTCACACAGTTCCAACTACGGTCCGAATTTTAAAGGTTAAACTCATAATTAGGGAATATGTGTCCCAACACTCTCTGAATTCCACACTAATCACTCCGGCAAGCCCCAAAAGCAGAAACAAATGTGGGAAAAGAAGTTATTTGGGGATCAGGGTGCTAACTCTCAAAATGACTAATTGGATCGTTGCATTCTCCCCCTCTTAATAAAATCATTCGTCCTCGAACGAGTTTAAGGACATACCTGAAGCTGTGAAAAGATGAGGGTACTGGCTGCGCATATCCTGCTCGGTCACCCAAGTTGCCTCCTCGACTGGCTAAATCCTCCACTGAACTTTAACTGATGTAATATTCTTTGACATGATCTTTCTGACCTGTCTATCCTATATAGCTACTGGCTCCTCAGCATATGATAAATCCTTGGCCAACTGGATTGAACTGAAGTCCAAGACATGACTCGTATCACCGTGATACTTTTGGAGAATAGAGACGTGGAATACTGGATGAACTCCTGTTAGGCTGGGAGGCAAGGAAAGCTCATAAGCAACCTCCCCAACACGCCGAAATATCTCAAAAGTACAAGTGAACCTCAGACATAGTTTACCCTTCTTCTTGAACCTCATGACGCCCTTCATAGGCGATACCCGAAGAAAAACCCGGTCACCAGCCATAAATGCCAAATCACGAACCTTTCGGTCCGCATAACTCTTCTGCCAGGACTGAGCTGTGCGAAGTCTCTCCTGAATCACCCTCACCTTGTCTAGGGCATCCTGGACCACATCTGTACCCAACAATCGGGCCTCTCCCAGCTTGAACCATCCCACTGGAGACCGACATTGTCTACCATACAAAGCCTCACAAGGTTCTATCTGAATGCTGAACTGGTAACTGTTGTTGTAGGCAAACTCTGCGAGTGGCAAGAACTGATCGCATGACCCTCCGAACTCCATCACACAAGCGCGGAGCATATCCTCAAGAATCTGAATCATGCGCTCAGACTGCCCGTCCGTCTGAGGGTGAAAGGTTGTGCTCAGCTCCACCCCGGTGTCCAACTCTTGCTGTACGGCTCTCCAGAACCGTGATGTGAACTGTGTACCTCTGTCTGAAATGATAGATACTGGAATACCATGAAGGCGGACGATCTCTCTGACATAAATCTCAGCCAATCTCTGTGAAGAATAAATGGTCAGCACCGGAATGAAATGAGCTGATTTGGTCAGCCGATCTACGATCACCCAAATAGCATTGAACTTTCTCAAAGTCCACGGAAGTCCAACTACAAAGTCCATGGTGATCCGCCCCCCACTGCCACTATGGAAGCTCAATCTGCTGAAGTAATCCTCCTGGACTGTGATATTCATATTTAACTTGCTGAAAGTTGAGACAGTTGGCCACAAATTCCACTATATTCTTTTTCATCCTTCTCAACCAATAGTGTTGTCTCAGGTCCTGGTACATCTTCACGGCACCCGGATGGATGTAGTACCACGAGATATGGGCCTCCTACAGAATCAAATACCGAAGCCCTTCTACATTGTGCACACATATACAACCCTACATCCTCATCACTTACATATAGACAAATCTATAGAATCACCTCGCCGAACCCTGTCCTGAAGAACCAGATGGTGGGGATCAGCATACTTGCGCTCTCTGATGCGTTCATAAAGAGAAAATTGGGCAACCACACAAGCTAATACCCAGATATGCTCTAAAATATCCAACCGCACGAACTGGCTGGCTAAAGACTGAACATCCAAGGCTAAAGGCCTCTCAGCTGCTGGAAGATATGCTAAGCTTCCCAGACTATTCGCCCGGCGACTCAAGGCGTCGGCCACTACATTGGCCTTCCCCGGGTGGTATAATATAGTGATATCATAGTCTTTAAGTAGCATCAACCACCTCCGTTGACGTAGATTAAGGTCCTTCTACATGAAAAAGTGCTACATACTCTGGTGATCTGTGAAAATCTCACAGTGAACACCCTACAAATAATAACTGCAGATCTTTAGGGCATGAACAATAGCTGCTAACTCAAGGTCATGAACGGGATAATTCTTCTCATGCCCCTTCAGCTGCTTGAACGCGTAGGAAATCACCCTACCGTCCTGCATCAATATTGCTCCAAGGCTAGTCCTCCAGTCATCACAATAGAAATGTAGGACCCCGAATTTGTACGTGGCACTAAAACTAGGGCCGTAGTAAAAGCTGTCTTGAGCTTCCGAAAGCTCTCCTCACACTTCTCGGTCCACCTGAATGGAGCATCCTTCTGGGTCAGTCTTGTCATAGGTGCTGCAATAGATTAAAATCCCTCTACAAAGCGACGGTAGTACCCTGCCAAACCAAGGAAATTGCGGATCTCCGTAGCTGATGACGGTCTAGGACCACTCTGCACCGCCTCCACCTTCTTCGGATCTACTTTGATCCCACCAAAATACACTATGTGGCCCAAGAATGCCACTTAATCAAGCTAGAACTCACACTTGGAGAATTTTGCAAATAATCTCTTCTCCCTCAAAGTCTGAAGCACGGTCCTCAAGTGCTGCTCATGATTTTCCCGTGATCGAGAATACACCAGGATGTCATCAATAAACACAATGACGAATGAATCAAGATAAGGCTGGAAAACACTGTGCATCAAATGCATAAAAGCTGCAGGGGCATTGGTCAACCCAAATGACATGACAAGAAACTCACAGTGACCATATCTTGTCCTGAAGACCGTCTTCGGGATGTCCGGCTCCCGAATCGTCACTGTAATTGGTCGAATAAATCAATAATGAGAGGCAACAGATACTTGTTCTTCACTGTAACTTTGTTCAGCCGTCGATAATCAATACACATACGCATAGAGCCATCCTTTTTCTTCACAAATAGCACTGGAGCACCCCAAGGTGATACACTGGGCCTGATAAATCCCTTATCAAGCAACTCCTGTAACTGCTCCTTCAACCCCTTCAACTCAGGAGGAGCCATGCAGTAAGGAGGAATAGAAATGGGTTGAGTGCCCGGAAACAAATCAATGCCGAAATCAATGTATATATCGTGAGGCATACCTGAAAGATAAGCTGGGAATACATCAGAAAATCCCTCACTACTGGGACTGACTCAATTGGAGGGGTATCAACACTGACTTCTCTCACATAGGCCAAATACGCATCACACCCCTTCTCAACCATCCGCTGAGCCTTAAGAAATGAAATGACCATGCGTGGAGTATACTCTAAGGTACCTCTCCACTCTAATCTCGGCAAGCCTGGCATAGCCAGCATCACGGTCTTAGGGTGACAATCAAGAACAGCGTAATGAGGCGATAACCAGTCCATGCCTTAGATAACATTGAAATCCCCCATGATGAGTAATAATAAACTAGCCATGGTCTCAAAACCACTAATAGTAATCAAACACGATTGATATACGCTGTCCACAACTAGAGAGTCTCCCACAGGAGTAGATACATAAACATGGGAACTCAAAGAATCTCGAGATATCCCCAAATGTGGAGCAAAGTAAGAGGAAACATATGAGTACGTAGAGCCTAGGTAAACTAATACTGATGCATCCCTATGACAGACAGGGACAATACCTGTGGTGACTGAATCTGAAGCAACGGCCTCGGAACGGGCTGGAAGGGCATAATATTCTGCTTGTCCTCCTCCTCTAGGGCGACCTCTACCTCCCCGACCTCCACCTCGACCTGGCTAAGGAGGTGGAGTGGCAGCTGGGGCTGGAAGGATAGCCAGAATACTCAGCAGAGCATGTGGAGGCTGATAAAACCGTGGAGGCACATCCCTCCTGGCTCTGGGGAAATGTCTAATCATGTGACAAGTATCACCACACTCAAAACAACCCCTCGAAGGACACTGCGGCCGAGACTGACTAGGAGCTGGCCTGCAATAGCATCTCGAATTGGAGGCATACTGGATAGTGGCGGTGCATAATAGGGCTCCAGAGGTCTAGGAGGAGTTGGAATACTGCTGGCTGCTGGAAGAGCTGAATGAACAAGGCGACCCACAAAGCCCCTATCATGGCGTGTTGTTGGTGCACGAGCTACTGAAAAATGGCCAGTCTCTCGAGACCTCTTGGCCTCTCTCTTCTCTCGGTCCCAGGTAAACATGCCCTCTACTCTCCATGCAATACTCACTACCTGCTGATAACTGATATCCATCTCCAACTCTCAGGCCATACTGGTCCGAATAATAGGATGATGTACCCCAATGAAATGGCGAACCCTCTCTCTGACTGTGGCAACCAAAGCTAGTGCATGTCGAGCTAACTCACTGAACTGGACTGCATACTCTGACTCAGTCATAGTACCCTGGCTCAACTACTCGAACTTCGTGCGCCAAGTAGCCTTGAGGCTCTGAGGCACATACTCTCGCAGAAACATCTCTGAAAACTGAGTCCAAGTGAGTGAGGCTGCCTCGTCCGGACTACTCAGCTCATAGGCATTCCACCACTAATATGCCGCTCCCTTCAGCTGGAAAGTAGTGGATGAAACCCCACTAGTCTCCACGATGCCCATAGTGCGAAGAATACAATGACACTACTCAAGAAAACCCAGAGCATCCTATGAAGCCAGTCCGCTGAAAGTAGGTGGGTGGTACTTCTTGTACCTTCAAGTCTGAGTTGCTATGCCTCAGAAGCAGCTACCCTGGTCTCATGCTGTACTAGAGCCACTGGGGGCATAGGAATATACTCTACGGCCTCATCAACCCGGCCTCTCTTATCAGGAGTGCGGTCTGCGGGAGTCTGTGCCACTCCCTCGGCATGAGATGTAGCAGAGCTATCGGAAGTAGTCCAGTCTGAGCTAGAGTGCTGAACATGCTCATGAACTGTCACGACCCTGAAATACCCATTTGTAATGGCGCCTATCGTGAAATCAGGAAAACCATAGATTTCATTTGTTACCAGATGCTTTCAAAAAATTCATTATATTTTCAGCAAAAATATCATATTTATAAAGCATTTAGTAGTTTAATCATCATCGAAAACATAAGTAAGAGAAAAAACCCGAACCCATATCTAGTGTCACCGAGTCATGAGCAATCAAAGTATCAAAGTAAAGAGCCGACACAGAGTTGTCTGACATAAGTAAATATGACAGGTGGATAGAGAAGGAGATAATCAAGGCTGCAATCGCTAACAACTACCTCGATCCCCCCCAAGTAACTCTAATTACAGCTCAGCAACCACTACCGGGTCCCGTTGTACCTGGATCTGCACATAAGGTACAGGGAGTAATGTGAGTACACCAACTCAGAGTAACGAACCCAAACTACAGATTGAAAGGTAGTGACGGACTAAACGTTAATAACTGTAATGAAACAGTACACAGAATTTAGGGATGCTCACAGTTTTGACGTATAATGAAAATTGAATATGACCGATATGATAATTACCCCCAGTATGTCTCAGTACTCTACATGACAATGAATCAACAGAGTGGAAATGCACATAGTGCTCACAACTCTCACACAGGAGTCCACTCAGTACCGTATATAGCCCTTAGGCTCAGGGAAAATCCATCCCGAAATATGCATAAACACTGGTGACCGTAGTCTCTCAGTACTGAGGAAAAGGCCAATCCAGCCCCACGGAGAAGATCCATCTCCGGAATACAACACTAGGATAAGATCCATGTCCAGGGATGATCCATCCCTCACATATCATCAACTTCGGACAAGTTCAATGTTCAGGGAGGATCCATCCTCAATATCAATCTGCGTAGTAGGGGTGTAAAGACTCCGGAGGGGCTCCTATTGGCCCAACGCTATATCAATCCAACGAAGGGATGATCAGAGTATCGATGCAATGTGAAGTCCGATCTCATAACTGTCTCAATAACAGGCTCTCGGCCTCACTCAGTCATTGCTCTACAGTCTCGCTCACATGGCCCCACAAATGCATGAACTAGCCCGAAATAATGATAAATATATAAAATCAACAATTACCAAGACCGAGGCATGAAGTGATATGCTATGATAGGACTGAGTATACAAAATCAATAAACACATAAGGAGATAACAATATACGACCACTCGGGTCTCAGCATTTTCGGCGTAAAGTCGAACCCTCAAAACCATGTTTGGAAATGTTACTTACCTCAAAATTGACTAAAATCCTAGCTCTCAATGCCTTTGCCTCTAGACTCGGCCACCAATTGCTCCAAATCTACCAAAAATCAGATTTATATGATTAATATATACCAAGGAACGAAGCCCACTAAAAAATTATCAAATTCAACAAAAAATCCCGAAATCGGCCAAACCCGACCCCCGGACCCACATCTCAGAATTCGATAAAAATTACAAAATTGGAATCCTTACACTTTCACGAGTTCATTCATACCACCTACACCGAAATCCGACAGCCAATGGCCCCTCAAATCTTGAACTCAAAGTTTAGAACCCCTAATCCCTCAAATTACACCATTAAATCCCACTAATTTCATGATTAATATGTCAAATACCAACATAGAATCGGGTATTAGGTTCAAAAACGTTACCTCAATATGCTTCCCTATAAACCTTTTCAAAATCCCTCAAAAAGCTCCAAACCCGTATAGGAATGGTGAAACATAAGAAAATTTGTGAAGTCATCATTTTATACTTTCTACCCAGCGATGACCGCACATGCGACTATTTTATCCCATCTGCAGACCCACACCTACGGTCCCAAGTGCGCACCTGCGCAAAATCACTTGAGGGTCCAAACTCGCACCTCCGACTCATCTACCGCACCTGCGGGCTCGCAGGTGCAACCCACCTTCCGCACCAGCGATGCAACCCCAGCCTGCCAACCTCAGCACCTGCAATGGCTGTACTTTCGACCACCCTTCCGTTGGTGCGGAACACCAGAACAACAACACACTAGTAGATGTTTCAACTTTCAAACTCTCCGACGACCATCCGAAATCATCTCGAGCCCCTCGGGACCTCAACCAAAAGTACCAACAAGCCATAACTGGTCACCCAAAATAAGTCGAACCCTCAGAACACCTAAAATAACATTGAAACGCCAAATCAATCTATGGTTCAAGCCTAAAGATATTCAAACTTCCGAATTCACCAACGATGCTGAAACTAACCAAACCTCGTCCGAATGATCTGAAAATTTGCACACATATCCAGAATGACACTACAAACCTGCTCCAACTTTTGGAGTTCCATTCCGACCCCGATAGCCAATTTTCCACTACCGATCGGAAATTGCCAAAAACTCAATTTCACCAATTCAAGCCTAATTCTACTCAACTTCACCAATTCAAACCACATTTCGAACACAATCCTAAGTCCCAAATCACCTAACGAAGCTATCTGAGCCCTAAAATCTGCATTCCGAGGTTGTTCGCCTAATAGTCAACTTCCGGTTGACTTTTCCAACCATAAGGCCAAACTAAGAGACTAAGTGTCTCATTTCTCACCATGACCATTCCGGACCCGAATCAACCAACCCAACACATCATAAATAGGCTAAGTAACACATAAAAAAGCATAAACAGGAAAAAAGAGGGCTAATCTCC
The DNA here is from genome assembly GCA_005239535.1 of Nicotiana rustica. NCBI lineage: Eukaryota > Viridiplantae > Streptophyta > Magnoliopsida > Solanales > Solanaceae > Nicotiana > Nicotiana rustica. The sequence continues at coordinate 71,427 of ML525540.1, forward strand.
CCCTCTTAAACAAACGTTCGTCCTCGAATGGGTCTAGAAACATACCTGGAGTCTCAAATAAGTGAGGATATCTGCTCGCATCTCCCGATCAGTCTCCCAGATGGCCTCCTCCATTGGCTGCCCTCTCCATTGCACCTTTACTGAAGCTATATCCTTAGACCTCAACCTTTTGAACTGACGACCCAAAATAGCCATTGGCTCTACCTCATATGACATATCACCCTCAAGCTGAACCGAGATGAAATCCAAGACATGATACGGGTCACCAACATACTTTCGAAGCATGGAAACATGAAACACCGGATGAACACTCGATAAGATAGGTGGCAAAGCAAGTCTATAAGCCACATCTCGAACCCTCTAAAGAACTTAAAAAGGCCCAATGAACCGGGGGATCAACTTGCCCCTATTTTAGACCCGCATAACTCCCTTCATGGGTGACACCTTCAGTAGCACCTTCTCCCCAACCATGAAAGACACATCCCGGACCTACCGGTCCACATAACTCTTCTGCCTAGACTGCGCTGTGCGAAGCCGCTCCTAAATCAATTTTACCTTATCCAACGCATCTTGTACCAAGTCTGTGCCCAATAGCCTAGCCTCACCCGGATCGATCCAAACCACCGGAGATCTACACCTCCTACCATATAAAGCCTCGTACGGAGCCAACTAGATACACGATTGATAGCTTTTATTATATGCAAACTCTGCGAGTGGCAGAAACTTGTCCCATAAACCCAAAAATCAATGACACAAGCACACAACATGTCCTCCAGAAGCTGAATAGTTCACCCTGACTGCCCGTCCATCTTAAGATGAAATGATGTGCTCAACTCGACCTGAGTGCCCAACTCTCTCTGCACGGCCCTCCAAAACTGAGATGTGAACTGAGTACCTCTATCAGAAATGATATAAACTGGAACACCATGCAACCGGACAATCTCCCTGATATAAATCTCAGCTAACCGCTCCGAATAATAAGTAGTACCCACAGGAATGAAGTGTGGGGACATGGTCAACCGATCCACAATGACCCATATAACATCGAACCTCCTCGAAGTCCGTGGGAGCCCAACTGCTAAGTCCATAGTGATACGCTCCCACATCCACTCTGGAATATCCAACCTCTGATGCAAACCACCTGGCCTCTGGTGCTCGTACTTGACCTACTGGCAGTTGAGACACCGAGCTACAAACTCAACAATATCCTTCTTCATCTGCCTTCACCAATAATGATGTCCTAGATCCTGATACATCTTCATGGCACAGGATAGATGGAATACCGTGAGTTATAGGCCTCTGCTAGAATCAACTCTCGAAGCCCATCCATATTGGGCACACAAATCTTACCTGTATCCTCATAACCCCATCATCACCAATAACTACATCCCTGGCATCAACTCGTCGGACCCTGTTCTGAAGAACGAGCAAGTGTGGGTCATCATACTTGCGCTCTCTGATCCGGTCATAAAGAGAAGACCTGGAAGGTACATGAGCTAATACCCGAAGGGGCTCTGATAGATCCAATCTCAGCAACTGGCCTACTAAGACCTGAACATCAAGTGCTAATGGTGTCTCTGCTTCTGGAAGATATGCTAGACTCCCCAAACTGTATGATCTGCAACTCAAGGCATCGGCCACTACATTGGCCTTCCCCGGATGGTATAGAATAGTGATATCATAGTCCTTGAGAAGCTCCAACCATCTACTCTGACGCAAATTCAGATCCTTCTTCTTAAATAGATGCTACAAACTACGGTGGTTAGTGAAAACCTCACAATGCACCCCATTCAAATAATGATGCCAAATCTTCAAGGTGTGAACAATGGCTGCCAGTTCGAGATCATGCACTGGGTACTTCTTCTTATGAGTCTTCAACTGGCACGAGGCGTAGGCAATCACCCTACCCTTCTGCATCAAAACACAACCGATGCCTATCCTCTAGGCATCACAATATATGGTATAAGAACCTGAAGCTGATGGCAATACTAACACTGGAGCTGAGGTCAATGTAGTCTTGAGCTCCTTAAAGTTCTCCTCACACTTGTCCGACCACCGGAACGATGCACCCTTCTGGGTCAATCTCGTCAAGGGCGAAGCAAATGAAGAAAACCCCTCGACAAAGCGACGGTAATATCCCCCCAACACAAAGAAGCTCCTAATATCTGTAGCTGAGGAAGATCTGGGCCAACTCTGTACTGCCTCTATCTTCTTCGGATCAACTTGAATACCTTCACTGGACACCACGTTCCCCAAGAAAGGTACTGAGCCAAGCCAAAATCACACTTGGAGAACTTTGCAAAAAGCTTCTCTCCCTCAATCTCTATAAAACAACTCTAAAATGTTGCGCGTGCTACTCCTGGCAATTAGAATATACCAGAATGTCATCAATGAACACAATAACAAAAGAATCCAAGTATGACTGAAACACGCTATTCATCAAATTCATGAACGCTGCTAGGGCATTGGTCAGCCCAAAAGACATTACGATAAACTCATAGTGACCATAACGAGTCCTGAAAGCTATCTTGGGAATATCAGCATCTCGAATCTTTAGCTGATGATACTCGGATCTCAAATAAATCTTAGAGAATACTCAGGCTCCCTGAAGATGGTCAAACAAATACTCAATACGAGGCAAGGGATACTTATTGTTGACTGTAACCTTGTTCAACTGCCTGTAGTCAATACACATTATAATGGAACTGCTTTTCTTCTTTACAAATAACACTGGTGCACCCCAAGGTGGCACACTAGGCTGAATAAACCCCTTATCTAGGAGTTCCTGAAGCTGCTCTTTCAATTCGTTCAACTCTGCTGGTGATATGCATACGGTTGAGTAGAAATAGGATGAGTTCCTGGCACCAAATCGATACCAAAATCAATATCCCTATCAGGTGGCGTGCCTGGTAGGTCAGTAGGAAACATGTCTGAAAAAACGCGGACCACAAGAACAGAATCAATAGTGGGAGTCTCAACATTGACATCTCTCATGAAAGCCAAATACGAGAAACACCTTTTTTCTACCATATGTTTGTCCTTTAGGTATGAAATCACCCTACTAGGCACATACTCAGCAGGCCCTCTCCACTCAACACTCGAAAATCCTGGCATGGCTAAGGTCACGGTCTTAGCGTGACAATCAAGAACAGAGTGACACGGAGATAGCCAATCCATGCCCAATATCACATCAAAGTCCCATGCTAAGTAATAACGGATCTACTTGGGTCTCCAAACCTCTAATAGATATCACACACGACCGGTACACAACAATAGTATCGCCCACTAGGGTCGACACATGAACAAATGTAACTAAGGACTCACGAGGCATATCCAGAAAATGAGCAGAGTATGATGAAACATAAAAATATGTGCAACCTGGATCAAATAAGAGCGAAGCATCTCGATGACATACTGAAACAACACCTGTAATCAACGCATCTGAGGCCATAGCATCTGGTCTGGCTGGAAGTGCATAAAATTGATCATGACCTCACCTGATCAACCTCCCCCTCTAGAGCGACCTCTAGCTGACTGGACCCCACCCCTAGCTGCCTGGGCAAGTGGTGAAGTAACTGGTGTTGAAGCTGAAGGCTGGCTCCTCTACGGGAATGAACCACCCGAAAGGCGAGGACAAAACCTCTTGATATGCCCCGAATCACAACACTCAAAGCAACCCCTCTAAGCAAATGACGGTGGGGACTGAAGGGAACCCCTAAAACCAGAATAAAAACTAGAAGAACCATGCGCCGAGGAACCCTGAAATGATGGTGGCCGAAATAAACTCTGAGCTGGATGAGCACTGAATAAGGAACAACCCGGATGAGAGCTGCGGGGGCCATGCCCCGATGATGCACCACTGTAGGCTGGACAGACTGGTTGAGGAGGCCTAAATGAACAGCCTCTGCAGTGCTGAGACAGGCCTCCTAAATGAAGACCACTAAAACTACCAGAACCTCGAGGCCTCTTGGCCTCCCTCTCAACTCGCTCCTGGCGGCGAACAGACTCAATCTATGTGGCAATGTCAACCACCTCCTCAAAAGGAGCAGCAGATACCCTATCCTGGTCAGAAAAGTTCGAAGCTAATAAGTGAGGTCATCAACAAACCTTCCGATCCTCTCCCTATCTGTGGGAACTAGCAAAATAGCATGATGGTCCAACTTGGAGAACCCCATCTCATACTGCATCACAGTCATGTCCCCTTGACGCAACTGCTCGAACTCCCTTCGCAGCTTCTCCATGCGGGACTGCGGTATATACTTCTCAAAGAACAGAATAGAGAACTGACGCCAGGTAAGGGTTGCTGCATCGACAGGTGTACGCCTCTAAAAGGCCTCCCACCAAGCGAGTGCAGCTCCTTAGAACTGGAAGGTAGTAAATGGGACCCTACTGGCCTCCAATATCCCTCTTGTGCAAAGAATCCTCTAACACTTTTCTAAGAAGCTTTGGGCATCCTCGCCCTCAGTACCACTGAAATTCGGAGGTTGAAGTCTACTAAATCTCTCCAACCTGTGCTGTTCATTATCTGCCAAAGCTTTTCTGGGGCAACCGGTTGGGCTGGAGCTGCCCCCGGTGTCTGAAGCCCCTGGGTAACCTACTCAGCTTTCTGGGCAACTGTAGTTTGAGTGCCTCCCCCGGATTGAGAAATAGCGGCAGTAGAAGACATAGCGAGTGCGTGTGCAAGACTAGTGCACACAGTCAAAATCTGAGCTAGGGTCTCCTGAAGACCCGGAATCACAATAGGCACTGCAGGTGCCTGAGGTATTGCTCTGGCTGCTGCGCGGGCTGCACCGCTCCCTCTGCCATGGCCTGGACCGCGGCCTCGACCTCTCGCTGGTCTAGCTGGTGTCTGGTCACCTTGATCAGTAGCGCGAATCCTCTCCATCTGTGAGAGAATGAAAACAACAGAAGTTTAGTTCCATGAATCAACAGATTTGCACAACAGAATTCAAGAATGTGAGATGTTTCCGAAGGGTTCTGTAGCCTCTAGAAGATAAGTACAGACGTCTTCGTACCGATCCGCAAGACTGTACTTCACATGCTCATGGCTGGCGAGACCTATTGCACCTAAAGCTCTGATACCAACTTGTCACGACCCCGAAATAACTAGTCGTGATGGCGCCTATCGTGAAATCAGGAAAGTCACACATTTCATTTGTTACCATATATTCTCATAAAAATCATTATATTTTCCGCAAAAATCTCATATTTATAAAGCATTTAAGAGTTTAATCATCATCAAAAAATAAGTAAGGGAAACACCCGAACCCAAATCTAGTGTCATCGAGCCATGAGCTACTACATCAAAATATCAAAGTAAAGAGCCGACATAGAGTTGTCTGAAATAAGTAAATATGACAGGTGGATAGAGAAGGAGATAATCGAGGTTGCGATCACCAAGTGCTACCTCAATGCCTCCCAAGGAACTCTGACTGCAGCTCAACAACCACTACCGAGTCTCGTTGTACCTAGACTGCACACAAGGTGCACGGGGTAACGTGAGTACACCAACTCAGAAGTAACTAACCCAAACTACGGGCTAAGAGGTAGTGAAGGACTAAACCTCAATAATTGAAATGAAAATAGTATAAAGAATTTAGGCATGCTCACAGTTTCGACGGATAATGAAAAAACAGAATATGACTAATATGATAAATAGCCCAAGTATGTCTCAGTACTCTACATGTCAATGTATCAACATAGTGGAAATGCACATAGTGGTCACAACTCTTACACATGAGTCCACTCAGTACTGTATATGGCTCTCAGGCCCAAGGAAAATCCATCTCGGAATATGCATAAACACCGGTGACCGTAGTCACTCAGTACTAATGAAAAGGAGAAATCCAGCCCCCATGTCTAGGGGCGATCCATCCATCACATATCATCAACTTCGGACAAGATCCATGTCCAGGAAAGATCCATCCCTCAATATCAATGCGCTCACTGGGGGTGTAAAGACTCCGGATTGGCTCTTATTTGCCCAAGAGCTATATCAATCTAACGAAGGCATGATCGGAGTATCGCTGCAGTGTCTAGTACGATCTCATAAGTGTCTCAATAACAGGCTCTCAGCCTCACTTAGTCATTACTCTCCAGTATCGCTCACATGGGCCCATAAATGGATGAACTAGCCCGAAACAATGATAAATATATAAAATCAACAATTACCGAGACTGAGTCATGACGTGATATGCTATGACAAGACTCAGAATAAAATCAATAAACATATAAGGAGACAGCAATATAGGACCACTCGGGTTAAATAATACCAATGCATCCCTACAGCGAGGAGGGTCGCACCACCTTATACTTATCAGGGTGCACCCCCTCAGATTTATCAAGATCCACGTCTTCCACCAGGTCCTCCAGCTATTCTTCCAGCCCCAGATGCTACCCCACCACCTTAGACAGCTCGAGGTGGAGGTCGGGGAGGTTGAGGTCGCCTTAGAGGGGGAGGCCAGGCTAGGTACTATGCACTTCGGCCCGGTCAGAGGCCATTGCTTCATATTCAATCATTACAGGTATTGTTCCCGTTTGTCATAGGGATGCATTGGTATTATTTAACCAAGGCTCTACATATTCATATGTGTCTTCCTATTTTGCTTCACATCTGGGGATAGCCCAGGACTCTTTGAGTTCCCCTGTTTATGTTTCTACTCCGGTGGGAGATTCTCTTGTTGTGGACCGTGTATATCGGTCATGTGTTATTACTATCAGTTGTTTTGAGACCAAAGCTGATTTGCTACTACTAAGTATGGTAGATTTTGATGTTATATTGGGTATGGACTAGCTGTATCCCTATTATGCTATTCTTGATTGTCACGCCAAGACCGTGACGCTGGCTATGCCAGGATCTCCGAGGTTAGAGTGGAGAGGTTCCTTGGAGTATACTCCCCACCGAGTCATTTCTTTTGTTAAGGCTCAGCGGATGGTTGGAAAAGGGTGTGATGCATATTTGGCTTATATGAGAGATGTTAGTACGGAGACCCCTACAGTTCAGGCATTTCCAGTTGTCAGAGACTATTCTGATGTATTTCCAGTTGATCTTCCTGGTATTCCACCCGGTAGACATTTATTTCGGCATTAACTTTTTGTCGGGCACTCAGCCCGTTTCCATTCCTCCTTATTGCATGGCTCCTCCTGAGTTGAAGGAGAAGTTACAAGAGTTGCTTGAGAAGGGATTCATCAGGCCCAGTTTATCACCTTGGGGCGCCCCGGTATTATTTGCGAAGAAAAAGGATGGCTCGATGCGTATGTGTATTGACTACCGATAGCTGGATAAGGTGACAGTGAAGAACAGGTACCCATTTCCTCACATTGATGATCTATTTTACCAGTTACAGGGTGCTAGGGTGTTCTCCAAGAATAATCTACGTTCTGGATATCATCAGTTGAAGATTCAGGAACCGGATATCCCGAATACTGCCTTCAGGACCAGATATGGCCACTATGAGTTCCTTGTTATGTCATTTGGGCTGACTAACGCCCCATCAGCCTTTATGCACCTGATGCACAACATATTTCGGCCTTATCTTGATACTTTAATCATTGTGTTCATTGATGACATTCTGGTATATTCCAGGTCTCGGGAGGACCATGAGCAGCACTTGAGGAACGTGCTTCAGACATTGAGGGAGAAGAAGTTGTATGCGAAGTTTTCTAAGTGTGACTTTTGGCTTGATTCTGTGGCATTCCTAGGCCACGTGGTGTCTTCGGATGTGATCAAAGCAGATCTGAAGAAGGTGGAGGCGGTTCAGAGTTTGCGCAGACCATCCTCAGCTACTAAGATCCGTAGTTTCCTCGGTTTGGCTGGGTATTATCGCCGTTTTGTGGAGGGATTTTCATCCATTTCAGCGCCTATGACCAGACTGACCCAAAAGGGTACACCTTTTATATGGACTGAGGAGTGTGTGGAGTGTGAGGAGAGCTTTCAGAAGCTCAAGAAAGCCCTGACTACAGCCCCTGTGTTGCTTTTGCCTACCGGTTCCGGATCATATACAGCTTATTGTGATGCTTTGAGGGTTGGCTTGGGAGCGGTGTTAAAGTAGGACGGTAGGGTGATTGCCTACGCGTCTTGGCAGTTGAAGGTCCATGAGAAAAACTACCCTATTCATGATCTCGAGTTAGCAGCGATTGTTCACACCCTAAAGATATGGCGTCATTATGTATATGGTGTTCCCTGTGAGATATTCACGGATCACTAGAGTTTGCAGCATATATTCAGGCAGAAGGATCTAAATTTGCGCCAGCGCAGGTGGTTGGAATTGCTAAAGGACTATGATATCACTATATTATTCTACCCGGGGAAGGGCAATGTGGTGGCTGACGCCTTTAATCGCCGGGCGGAGAGTTTGGCATACCTTCATGCAGTTGAGAGGCCTCTAGCCTTAGATGTTCAGTCCTTAGCTAGTCAGTTCGTGAGGTTGGATCTTTTTTAGCATTGTCGAGTATTAGCTTGTGTGGTTGCTCGATATTCCCTTCATGAAGGTATCAGAGAGCGCCAGTATGATAATCCCACCTTTTGGTTCTTCAGGATAGAGTCCGGCGGCGTGATTCCAGAGATGTGACTATAGGAGATGACGGGGTGATAAGGATGTAGGGCTGTATCCGTGTGCCCAACGTGGATGGACTTCGGGAGTTGATTATTGAGGAGGCCCATAGTTCGTTTGTATTCCATCCATTCGGGTACCACAAAGATGTATCAGGACCTGAGACAACACTATTGGTGACGAAGGATGAATAAGGATATAGCAGAGTTTGTAGCCAAGTGTCTCAACTTTCAGCAAGTCAAATGTAAGAATCAGAGACCGGGAGGGTTACTTCAGCAGATTGAGCTTCTAGAGTGGAAGTGGGAGCGGATCACCGTGGACTATGTGGTTGGACTTCCTTGGACTTTGAGGAAGCATGATGCTATTTGGGTGATTGTGGATCTGCTGACCAAATCAGCCCATTTTCTTCAAGTTCTGACTACATATTCATCAGAGAGGTTGGCTGAGATTTATATTGGAGAGATTGTCCGCCTCCATGGTATTCCAGTATCTATCATTTCAGACAGAGGTACACATTTCACTTCACGGTTCCGTAGAGCCGTTTAACAGGAGTTAGGCAGCAGGGTAGAGTTGAGCACAACTTTTCACCCTCAGACGGATGGGCAGTCGGAGCGCATGATTCAGATTCTCAAGCATATGCTCTGTGCCTGTGTGATAGATTTTGGAGAGTCATGGGATCGATACTTGCCTCTTGTATATTTTGCTTACAATAACAGCTACCAGTCCAACATTCAGATGGCGCCGTATGAGGCTTTGTATGGTAGGTGGTGCAGGTCTCCCGTGGGATAATTTTAGCCGGGCGAGGCCCGATTGTTGGGTACAGACTTGGTTCAGGATGCCCTAGACAAGGTAAAGGTGATTCATGATAGACTTTTCATGGCTCAGTCCAAGCAGAAGAGATATGCGGATCAGAAGGTTCGTGACTTGGTATTTATGGCTGGTGATCCGGTTTTGCTCTGGGTATCGCCTATGAAGGGCGTCATGAGGTTCGGGAAGAAAGGAAAGCTGAGTCTGAGATTTATTGGCCTTTTTGAGGTGTTGCGACTTGTTGGGGAGGTTTCTTATGAGCTAGCCCTGTCTCCCAGCCTAGCATGGGTGCATCCGGTGTTCCACGTCTCCATGCTCCGGAAGTATCAAAGTGACCCGACTCATGTCTTGGACTTTAGCTCAATCCAATTGGACAAGTATCTATCATATGTTGAAGAGCCTGTGGCTATATTGGACAGGCAGGTCCGGAAGCTTAGGGCAAAGGATATTGCATCGGTAAAGGTTCAATGAAGGGGTCAGCTAGTCGAGGAGGCAACTTGGAAGACCGAGCAGGATATGCGAGATCAGTACCCTCATCTTTTTCCAGCCCCATGTATTTTCTATGCTCGTTCGAGGACAAATGATTTTCTTAGGAGGGGGAAGATGTAACGATCCGGTCGGTCGTTTTAACAATTTTCGCCTCGATCCCCTATTTATAGCTTATCCCATGTCTATTTATCTTATTGGAACTTGTTGGAGAGTTGAGTGTTGAAATCCGGGGTGATTTTGGACTCATAGTCCATAAATGTGGAATTTAGCTTTAGAAATCTGGCCGTAGCAAGACCTGTGTGAAGACGGATCCGAAATAGATTTCCGTCGACTCCGTTAGCTCCGTTGGGTGATTTCGGGGTTAGGAGTGTGCTCAGAATGTGTTTTTGAGGTCGGTTGTGGATTTAGGCATGAATTGGCGAAAGTTAGAATTTCAGCGATTTTGGCCGACAGGTGAGATTTGGATATCGGACTTGGAATGGACTTCCGAAAGTGACAGCAGGTCTGTAATGTCATTTATGACCTATGTGCAAAATTTGAGGTCATTCGGATGAGTTTAGACGTGTTTCAACGTCGGATGTGAATTCTAGAAATTTCCTAAGTTCATAGGCTTGAATTTATGCGTAATTGATTATTTTGATGTTATGAGATGTGTTTTTAAGGCTCGACCAAGTTTGAATGAGGTATTAGGGTTGGTTTGTAGGTTTGGTTGACGTCCCGGAGGCCTCGGGTGTCTTTCGGGTGCCCAAACGGGCATGTTTTTGGCCTAAGCCTTTGCTAGTTTTGCTGGTTTTACAGCACCAGTTGAGTGTTCTTTGCGATCGCGTGAATAAGTCCGCGATCGTGTAGTGTTAGGTTGAGGTGGTCAGAGATTGTGCTTCTCGATTGCACAAGTCCAGTTGCGATAGCATTGTTCTTGTCAGTTAGTCTCCGTGATCGCACGCCCAGGATCGCGATCGCGTAAAGTATCCTAAGGCTGAGGGAGGTGCAGTGTTTGCTCTATGCGGTCGCGGGGCCTCCACCACGATCTCATTGCTGTAGGGTCAGAAGGTCCGCGATCGCAGACCTTTAATCGTGATCGCGATGAAGAATTTTAGGCGCGTAATTCATTACTCTCCGCGATCGCGACTCATTGTACGCGATCGCATAAGCCAAATGCATGGGCAGAATATTAAAACCCCAAATCCGAGGGTTTATGCTATTTTCCATATTTTCGAATTTGAGAGCTCGGGAAGGGCGTTTTTTGAAGACTTTTGCACCTGGATAACTTGCGTAAGTGATTTCTATCCATTATAGATCAATTTCCATGATTCCAATCTTAAATCCAACCTTTAATTTCGAAAATTATGGGAAAAATGGGATCAACTTCATATACCGAATTATTGAGTTTTGATTGGGTATTTGACCTCCGATTTGGGAGATTCTTATATGGTTAGACTAGTGAGTGAATGGGTGTCTAGAAAATATAAATTTTACCCGATTCTGAGTTGTGTGCCGGGGGGACTTTTTGGAGTTTATAATTAATTAGCTATTTTTTTCCCTTGAAGTGATATTTACACCATCCAATCGATTTGAATAGGTTCGGGCCACCCGGAGTTAGGTACTCGTGGCAAGAGCTTGGTATTGAGTTGATTAGCGTAGTCAAGGTAAGTGGCTTGCCTAATTTTGTGTTGGGGATCTTCCCTTAGGCATTTTTATACTGATTTTGTTGTGTGGACGCCGTGTAAGCGAGGTGACGAGTGCGTACACAGGTCAATGTTGCTAAAATCCTATTTTTCTCCCATGAAAATGCTCATTTTCATTCATATATTACTGTTTCCTATCTTAATTGAGTAGATATCCTGAGTGTAAGCATGGCTACCTGTTCTGACTTGATTTCCCCTTATTTGCTACTAGTCACATCATGCTTAGGCAGTTTTACTATATTCTTAAATGTTGTTCTTCCTGGACTGTTTAGTTGAACCATAGTTGACATACTTCTGTTTTGCATATTTAAATTGGGACTACTGACCGAGATCCGGGAGCTTTCCCCCTATACTGCATTTCATATTTAAATTGGGACTACGGACAGAGATCCGGGAGCTTTCCCCCTGTACTGCATAGAATATTTAAATTGGGACTACGGACCGAGATCCGGGAGCTTTCCCTATGTATTGCGTTGCACATTTACTGTTGAGATATATGTTGTGCTGAGCCAAGAGCTCTCTTTTTGTTATTAAACCTTTTCGTCTTTGTTAATCATGTTATCATTGCTTATCTGTATTTCACTGTTTTAAAATTATATATTGACTTGTTCTTACAAAATCAATAGGGCCTCAACCTGACCTCGTCACTACTTGACTGGGGTTAGGCTTGGCACTTACGGAGTACTGAATGTGGAGTACTCACACCCTTTCCTGCGCATGTTTTCCCCATGTGCAGATCCAGGTACCAGCACCTAGTTTCGTGGTTAGGAGTCGTCTACCAGCATCCAGAAGATCGCGAGGTAGTTTTGCCGCGTCCGCAGAATCCCGCGAGTCCCCTTCTACTCTATTATAGGCATAGAAGACTTGTATATTTTTCCGTTGTTTCATTGTATAGAGCTACATTTAGTAAAGAGCTTGTGACTATGGTGACATTCCGGGTTTTGGGAAGTATAAATGTATATGCTGACCAGCTACGTTACATCTACTTGATATTTTTTCTGTCTTTATTTTTCTGATTCTGTCATTTCTGCAAATTTTAGGCTTACCTAGTCATAGAAACTAGGTGTCGTCACGATACCTTTTAGAGGGTAAATTGGGTCGTGACAACGAAGGACACTGTGGAAATCACTCAGGGGCGAGATCCTTAGTGAAAACCCTAATCAGAGCTGGATACTATTGGCCTATGATAGAAGAAAAAGCCAAGAACTTCGTTTAAATGGGACATGTGCCAAAGGCTTGCCAATAACATGCATCGACCAGCGAAATTATTGCTTCCAATTGTATCCCCATAACCTTTCATGAAATGGGGTATGGACATAGTGGGACCTCTTCCCACATCTAAAGGACAGGTATGGTTTTTGCTCATGCTAACCGACTATTTTACAAAATGGGTAGAGGAAGAAACGTTCAAACAAGTGCGAGAAAAGGAAGTTAAAAGCTTCTTACGGCAAAACATAATATGCCGCTTTGGGATACCAAAGGATATCGTGTGCGATAATGGCCCACAATTCATTGGCTCGCAAATCACATAATTCTTCGAAAGCTGGCAAATCAAGCGGATCACTTCAATGCCATACAACCTCGTGGCTAATGGTCAAGCTGAGTCAACGAATAAGGTCATCATCAACAATCTAAAGAAGCAGCTGGATAAAGACAAAGGAGACTGGTCTGATGAGTTACCATCGGTAGGTACTATGGGCATACAAAACAACTTAAAAAATAGCCACGGGAGAAACCCCGTTCGCACTTGTCTATGGCTCAGAAACCTTAATACGTGTGGAGATTGGCGAGCCAAGCATAAGGTTTGCAACAGCCATGGAGGAAGAAAATGACGATGAATTGAGGACCAATCTGGACCTGCTCGAAGCACAGAGAGAAGCAGCACTGATACGGATGGCAGCTCAAAAATAAAGCATAGAGCGTTATTACAATCGTAAATCCCATCTCAAGTACTTCAATATTGGGGACTTCGTCTTCAAAAAAGTCTTTCAATCAACGAAAAAAGTAGGCGTAGGAAAGCTAAATCCAAACTTGGAAGGACGCTACAAAATCCGAGGCATAGTTGGGAAGGGCGCCTATGAGTTGGAATCTATGGAAGACAAAGTTCTACCAACAAGCTGGAACGCCATCCACCTAAAGAAGTATTACTTCTATGGAAAAAAAGTACCCCCGGTCAGGTATCACATGTTCGATTTTATTTTGAACATTTAAAAATTTTACTAATATTTTTAGATGATAGGCATAAAGCTAACCCATCATCAGATGATGAAATTAGACCTTCAAAGACGCGAGGAAATAACATAATTCCCGGTCTAGGGTTACACTTTATGATGGACGTTTTAAAGGGTTAAGCAGTCATCATCTAAGAAACTATATACCTTCGAGTTCGGAATGTTTTTCCTTTTTAGGAAAAGGACCACAAGGAAGGAATAATCAAGTGCTCGAGATCTCATTCTTCGAAGCTCAAACACTTGGGGGCTATACAGTATGGAAGGCTAAGACGAAGCAAAGAAGGCTATTAGAAAGTCAAAAGCTCGAGCCTGAAGACCCATCTTCCCAACATGAGAAGTGATACGAGCAGAATCGAAAAGAGATCAAAAGAGTCATCCAAATACAAAGCCTAATGCATTCCAACATGTTCCGGCTGAAAGGCAAAATATTAGTCACGAGGAAGAAATGTACATCTTTATACTTATTCAAAATTGTTGTAACAAAAACAGTTAGGGGTAAAAGATCATCATAATTTGTACTTACAAAAAAATATCTATTATCAAATAAAACAGTTACGAATGAAATATCAAAATCCATGTATTTTTTCAGAAAACTGTTGTCAAATAAAACAGTTACGGATGAAAAAGCATTTTCCTCGTACTTATTATAAAATTGTTATCAATAAAAACAGTTGCGGGTAGAAACCCTAATCTTTATAAAAACTGTTACTAGTGAAAAACAGTTGTTCCCTTGTATTAATATAAAAAAACTAACCTATGAAAAACAGTTACGAAATACAAGTGTATATCAAATATGTTAAACAAAAACAGTTGCAACATGAGTTTTAGACGATAATCCAACACATTTAAAATGTCCTGGAAGTTCAAACAAAAAAACATCCCTGGGAAACATTCTTAAACATGTGTAAAATTCATATCACTCTATTGCATTATCATGAAGTTGAGACGTCTTCTTCATGTCAATCATAAAGGGCCCTCTTTCATAAATGAAGCCTACTACAAAAAGGCTCACAAACACCGTACCTACTATGAAAAGGTACGAGTGATTACAACATCCTCATGCAAAAATTCAGAGGTAAAAAAAACCTCGAAATTAAACATGCAAAGTACTTAAGAGTAAAGCAGAAACTCGAAGCAAAAAGTCTTTATTTGCAAATATTAAAAAAAAAACCGGCTAAGTAAGAACTAAGTACAAACTAGTACTTAGCCGCATATAGTTTATACATCGAAATGCCCCTAAGTTGTCAGTTGGGGACTTTTGAAAGATCCAAGTTTACTCCCGATGGGACTAGGGGTAACCACCAAAATACTACACAACTACTAAAACAAAGATAAGAAAACATTTTTCTATATCCTACAACTAATTATCTAGAGAATTCTCCCACCCAACACTTAGAAGAGTGCAGTTTTCCTAATGCACAAATAAAGAAAAACAATAACAAGGGTGGACAAGAAACGCCCTGAAAGGCCGAAGGCCAAAGCAATAGCGGCTCATGGGATACTCAGACTTCCCCCAAGCATGATCATTTGTGTGGGCACCCACACTTAGTTCTCACCATCTTACTCGTTGTTTCACTCTTCCCATGACTTTGTCTCCTATGTTTATAATCCTATAACACAAAAAAAGAGTACAACAATAATAAGAAAAAATAAAAATAAAAGAAATCAGTAAAGATGGGTTGCCTCTCAACAAGCTCCTAATTTAACGCCGCAGCATGACTTGAACCACTTTTTGCCTCCACCTCAAACTTATGAATTGAGACCCCAATAGGGCATCCTATCTATGGCTATGCTCCTTCAGTGGGGATACAAAGAAAACCAGGCCAGGAAATAAATTTTCCTCTCTACACTTCTTTGCCTTTAGATGAGGAATGTAATTTTTACTTTTTGGCACAACGAATTAAAAAAAGTAAACACTCCGTTCCTCATCCATTGGCTCCTCGAAAGGCTCAGATGTCACGATTTCCATGTCATCATCCAAACACAATGTTGAAAAATGCATGGAGTGAGGACCAATACGCCCTAACTCTACAATGGTATTACTCTTTACATCCTCATAGTTACATGCACTAGAATCTTCAAATATAACATTATCTGCTTCCTTGCATGGCTCTAGTGTACTTTTCTCAACATGGGCATCATCAACAAACATATGCTCGAATGATTGAATCTCCACTTTAAGCTCCTCAATTTGGTGTATAAGCTTCTTTTCAACTTCACACAACTCGTTACTATTTTGTTGGGCGTTAGACGCATAAATCTTTGCAATCAATTGAGCTCCCAAGTCGTGAATAACATTACCAAATTTTTCGATCTCTTGGCCTAGTTCAGATATTCCTTCTATTATGTCTTTTATCCATCTGTAATTTTCTCATGTTTAGCCTCATATATCTCCAATCTTTCAGCTTGTCCCACCAGCCTAGTTTGACTCATAATGTCCTATTTTTCAAGATTTTCCTCTTGCTGGTACTCACTCTCCTCATTCAATCCTTCCATATTAGCCTTCATTCTTGTGATTGATGCCCTCATTCTTTTCATATATTTTTTAGTTCATCTTGTTGCTTTGCTACTTGCCTCAAAATATCCCTAATATATGCATCATGTTCCCGATCCTGCACTCCATTGCCCTTATCAAACTCACAAACACTGTTAGCAAGATCACAATAAGGGCTCAGAGAAGAATGAAAAGAATTAGGACAACCATCCCAATGGCCATCTTGACCACCACGCATATTACAAATATTTCACTCAAAGGACTGAGATTCTGTGCACAACTCGCTCCCGTGAATATTCTAACAATTTTTCCACCAGAGGGGTCCTCCACAATATGGACAAGGATCATCAAAAGTAAGAATAACCGTCATTCGAACAATTTACATTCCAAGATGCCATATTAAAGTAAGTAAAAGAAAAAAAATACTAATTAAATAAGAAAATTAAAAAGTTGAACGAAAATAAATTTAAATCCTAACTTAGATAAGCAATCAATAACTAAGTCCCGGGAAACGACGCCAAAAACTTGTTGGTTCCCTAACTACACGCAATTATACGTGGTCGTCAAGTAATAAAGTGACTCAAAAGTCGGATGTCAAACCCACAGAGACTTAGATTGATCGTTAACAAAGCAAATTCAAATCAATTAACTGTCCAAGATATTTAAGAGTGATATTTTTCTATTAATCTAATATTGCGGAATTTAAACAAATAACAACTAAATTATCTAGAATGCAATTTTGTATGACGAGATTTAACTTCAGATGAGATGGAAATTCCAGGGTTGTGGTCGGTTTATCAATTCTATTATGTTCAATAATCACACTCGTTAATCGAGATTATATCTAGTTGCTAATTAACCAGATCGCTTATATGAATAACATATTCCCACAATACTATTCGCCTGCCCACAATATATCAATCCTATATTCCTGTGGTATTAAGTCTATCATGAACGAATATAATACAATATTTAGTTAAGCAAGACTATTAGGTATATTCCTATCCTAACTGGGAAATCGTTCCCCGAGCCACGGGTTCAGAAAAAAGCTTTCTTTAATTCTACTATAATCTAAACACGGCTTTCCCAAGCATAGCATAGATAGTAGGGTTAATTGGTAGTTGCAACAATGCACAAATTAAACTAGATTTAAAGAAACAACCACAAGATAGTAATTCAAATTAACAAAGATGTAATTAATAAACATTAATTATCATGTCAACCACAACCCTAAAACTACAGTGCTTAGCCACACATGTTCATAGTAACAATTTTCCAAGTATTTTGCATAAACAAATTACAAAGAAAAAATAAAGGGATGAAGAACTCTATGATTTTGTCCTCCAAAAATTGTCCACGTGATGTTCTTGCCTCCTGTCGCAAAAGCTCCCTAAAAGTGGAATTTTTAGGTCTATTTATATGTGTAGGAAAAGACCTAAAAGTGTAGGCCAAGTCCTAGTCAAACCCGGAGACGAAATAAGTCAACAAAACTCGGACTGTGCACGCCCAGACCTGGACTCGTGAGGCCTAACGCTTGGTGGACCTTGCCCCACGCCTGCCGTCGCCAGGTATAAGGTCTGGACAAGCTGGTGTTTGAGCTCGCCTCGCTAGGTCTCCAGCCAGCTTCAATCCTGGCTTCACCAGCTTCTCCGTTTCAACTACTCCCGAGCACGCTTTCGACTATTAAGTATCTCTTTTTGCTCTACTTTCGTCTCCAATTTACCTACACATAAAATGGACTTCATTACTCGCAATTAAAGTGTATCTTATCATTTGTGATGACCCAAAGGGTCATCTTACGAATTAAGACACTATTCTGGGCTCATTAGGCTTGAAAAAAATTGTATATACCTCGATTTGCGTGTGTAGTCCGAGAGTGAACCAGGAAAGCTTTTATGTGAAAATATATGAAATAATAAATTTTTAAAGTTAAATTTGATTTTAGTTGTCTTTGGTCAATATTTTGAGCAAATGAACCCGGATATGTATTTCAACGACCTCTGGAGGTCCGCAGTAAAAATATGAGACTGGGCTTATGCCCCGAATTGAATTCCAAGGTCCCTAGCTTTAGAAATCAATTTTTGAAGAAAATTGTTGTGATGGATTTTTAAGGAAATAAAGAAGTGAATTGATGTTTGAATCGTTGGAATCGGGCCTGTATTTTGATTCTTGAGCCCGGTACAGGTTTTTTATGATATTTAAGTGCTATATGTGAAATTTGGTGAGAACCAAAATTGATTTGGCGTGATTCGGACGTCCGGTTGAGAAATTGTGAAATTGAAGTGCTCTTGAGGAAAATCATGAGTTTGAGGTTAAATTCATAGTTTTTGATGTTATTTTGATGATTTGATCGCACGAGCAAGTATGTATGATGTTTTTAGACTTGCGTGCATGTTTGGTTTGGAGCCCCGAGGGCTCGGGTGAGTTTCGAGTAGGCTACAGAGTGATTAGAACATAGAAATCTCAGTTGTGCATCTGGTGTATGTCACCAGGTCTCTGATCTCGCAATTGCGAGATCAGGCTTGGCAATGGCGAAGCCAACAGACCTAGGAAACGCGACATTTTTGTCGCAAATGCGAAGAAGGTCTGGGAGGGCAATCCTCGCAAATGTGAGTTTTTGGCCGCAAATGCGAAGGCCTTCAGATGTCGCAAATGCGATAGGAGTAGGATTTCAAAGGGTTTGCAATTGCGATAACTGCAGCCTGTTAAGTGAGATTATAGACAGAATTTTAACCCATTTTTCAATTCTCCCAAACCCTAAACATGCATACGCGATTTTCCAAAGACCCAAACTTCTCCAAATCATTGGTAAGTGATATCTAACTAATTCCTTTCAATCCTTAACAATTTTTAACAAGATTTCATGATAGAATCTAGAGTTTTCATGGTAAAAATTGGGATTTTTGGGTAGAACACAGGAATTTCGAAATTATGTAATTTAGAACTCGAATAGAGGTCGGATTCCAAAACTAGTAGTATATCCGGGGTAGGGGGAGAATGGGTAAACGGGTTTTGGTCCGAACCTCGAGTTTAGACCAAGCGGGGCCAGGGTCGATTTTTGTCTTTGAATGGAAAAAGTAAGGAAAACTATAATTTTTCATTAAAGGTAGTTCCTTTAGAAATAATTGATGATATTGGACCAATTATGATTATATTCGAGTGGATTGGAGGTGAATTCTAAAGGGAAATTTGTGCTTGAGCAGTGAGTTGCTTGTGTGATTGAGGTATGATTTTTGTTTAACCTTGACTTGAGGGAATAGGAATCCCCAACTTAAATGCTATGTGAAATCATATGTGTGTGGTGTATAGGTGAGGTGACGAGTATCTATGCACCACCAAATTATCTGTTTAACACGATCTTTTCCCTGTTCAAATCTATTATATTCATGTCTTAATTGCTTTCATGATTTTGATCCCTCCATGTACATTGGTTTTCGTCTACTGGTCGTTAGATATTGTTTCATGCATCTGAAAGTATTAATTCTTCCCTTCGCTTCATTGTGATAAATAAAAGGTTGAGCTGGTTGATATTGTCTTATGATACATTCCGGTTGGTTTCATTGTGAAATGATAATTTGTGAAACTTCTGGATAGTACAACTTTCTGTTTACAATTGTTGAGACAAAAGTACTGTGAAAGACTTTAATCTAATTTGAGAAGCCTTTATTATAATTAATGAGATGTGATTGTCTGGTGGGAGCGGATTGTATGCCGCAACAAGGAGGAATATGGGTGGACAGGTGCGTTCAGATTGCACGCCCCAAAATGAGGAATAAGGGTGATATATATTGAGGAGTAATAAGGGTAGACAGGTGGGATCGGGTTGCACGCCGCAACAAGGAGTAATAAGGGAGAATATTCATGTTTACTTGTTATGTGATTAATAATTGGGGAAGTTTCATACTTGTACAGTTTCTATTTATTTTGTGAGACATAAATAAGGTGAAAGACTCTATTCTAAATTATGGAACCCTTTTATTGTAAGTAATGAAATGTAACTGTCTTGTAGGAGCGGGTTGCACGCCACAACAAGAAGTGATAAGGGTGGACACGTGGGATCGGGTTACACGCCGCAACCGGAGAAATAAGGGTGATTTATATATATAATGAGGAGCAACAGGGGTGGACAGGTGGGAGCAGGTTGCGCGCCGCAAGAAGGAGCAATAAGGGAGGATATTTATGTTTTACTGATTATATGATAAAGACTGAAAAACTCACTGTTTTATTAAATTGTTCCCATACACTGCTTTTACTATTATTAAATTTGGAAATTTGGAAACTTACGTGAGAATTGGTTATAGTTGAGATCTGGACAGGGTGGCTGAGTTATTTTAACAATTGCTACAAATTATTGTTTGTTTAGTTTAGAATTTCCTTCTTGCTTTATTATACATTGTTCACAGGTTATATTATAAATGCCCCGTCGTAGCCTCGTCACCACTTCGTCGAGGTTAGGCTTGGAACTTACTAGTACATGGGGCCGGTTGTACTGATACTGCACCTCTGCACTTGTTGTGTAGATCCAGGTTCTGGTCAGAGTTGAGTTATCGAGTAGTAGCTGAGCATTCGTATGGAGACACGAGGTAGATCTACTAGCATCCGGAAATTCCTAGAGTCTTCTCTACATTATTAGATTGTTGTTTTATGTCATTCAAAACAGATATATATTTCTTTGAGCATAATACTTGTAGTATTCTTTAGTAGTTTGTGAATTGTGACACCAAATCCTGGGTAGCTAGATGTTTGAAGTAGCTTCGAGTTTCCTTTCATCATTTCACACATGATTCTGGATTTATCTATTAGAAAATATTAGGCCTAGTATTATGTTTTAATTGTTTTAGATGCTGAATCCCTTTGACACTGGCTTGCCTAACAAGTATGGTGTTAGGCGCCATCATGATCCCGTGGGTTGGGAATTTGGGTCGTGACAAGTTGGTAGCAGAGCACTAGGTTGCATAGGTTTCACAATTCATGAACAAGCTTAGTAGAGTCTGAGGGATCGGTACGGAGACGTCCGTACTTATCTCTTAGAGGCTATAAAGTTAGGAACAAACTCATTCACTTTCTACTCTGTCATGCGATTCTTGTTATCTCAAAATACTGAGTGAACTCGTCTGTTCTCTCGCAGATGGCGAGAACATGTTCTTCTTCTTCCGCTGACCAACAATCAAGTCCTCCAGCAGTACCAGCTCCTACGAGGGGCAGAGGCCGAGGCAGGGGCAGGACTCAGCCCATTGCTCAGGTAGTAGCCCCAGCTGTGGAGCCTCATATAGAGATTGGTGAGAGGGCTTCAGCTCATACCGTTCCAGCGGGACCAGCTCAGATCCCAGAGGGGTTTAATGCTACCTTGGTGCTTTAGGATGCTTTGATTCGATTAGTGGGCTTTATGGAGAGTGTATCCCAGACTGGCGCACTCCCCGTGGCAGCAGTCGTATCTCAGGCTGGAGGAGGGGTTCATGCTCCTGCTACCCACACTCCTGAGAAGATTACTCCCCAGATTCAGACCCCAGCAGCCAACCTAGTTGGGGTAGTCCAGCCAGTTGTTGCAGCACCGCTTATTGATAGGGAAGCTATGTCCTCCGATGCTTTGTGGAGATTGGACAGGTTTATCAAGCTTTTCCCTGTTCATTTCAATGGTGCTACTTCACAAGATCCTCAGGAATACCTTGATAGCTGTCATGAGGTTCTTCGAAACATGGGAACTTTGGAGACCAATGGGGTCGACTTCGCCATTTTTTAGATGAATGGTTCCGCCAAGAAATGGTGGAGGGATTATTTATTGACTAGACCAACCGCGTCACCTCCTCTAGCTTGGGATCAATTTTCACATCTCTTTTTGGAGAAGTTTCTTCCTATCACTACTAGAGAGAATGTCACGACCCAAAATACTAACTCAGGTCGTGATGGCGCCCAACACCGGGGTTAGGCAAGCCCACACTTAAATTACTAATGATTCCTCCCACGCTTGGTTAAACATCCCAATACGTGCAAAGTTTTAAAGTTCAAAAACATTCATTGAAACAGATAGCAAGCCATTTTTGTTTACCAAAAGCAGTCAAAAAGAAGAATGAGCCAATATATATATATCTATATATATCTATATATATATATATATATATATATATACACACACACACACATAGCGTTATAGGGCCAGACAACTATTTTACTTACTATATTGAGAGAGTTGAGTCAGCAGGTAAGCATATCTTCATATTATCTTTGACTTTCAGTTACTTGCAGTTATTGTATTATCAGTTCAGTTTAAGCTTTCAGTATATTTCCTTACATATTCAGTACTTTATTTCGTACTGACGTCCCTTTTGCTTAGGACACTGCGTTTCATGCTCGCAGGTCTTGATAGACAGGTCGAGAGTCCTTCAAGTAGGCTATCAGCTCAGCGGAAGGTGTTGGTGCGCTCCATTTGCTCCGGAGTTGCTTATGTGGTCAGTAAGATTAAGACATGTACTGATTAATGTGGCAGGACCCTATCCCGATCTTTATAACATTTATGTACTCTTAGAGGCTTGTAGACATATGTCATGTACGTGAAAGATTGTACGGCCTTATCGGCCTATATTTTGAATTTATAAATGGTCATGTTGGCCTATTAGGCCCATATGTCACGTGTATATGA
>ML525540.1:98744-120160 GCA_005239535.1 Nicotiana rustica
GGTGGGCTCAGAGGGGTATTGATGCAGGAGGGCATGGTTATTGCATATGCGTCTCAGTAGTTAAAGGTTCATGAGAACAATTATCCTGTCCATGATTTAGAGTTAGCAACTATTGTTCACGCGTTAAAGATTTGGAGGCATTATATTTATCACATGTCGTGTGAGATTTTAACGGATCATCACAGTCTTCAGTACTTGTTCAAGCAAAAGGATCTTAATTTGGGGCAGAGGAGGTGGCCAGAATTATTGAAAGATTATGATGTCACTATATTGTATTATCCGGGGAAGGCCAATGTGGTGGTCGGTGCATTGAGTAGGAAGGCAGTAAGTATGGGCAGCCTTGCATTTATTCCAGTCGGTGAGAGGTCATTAGCTTAAGATGTTCAGACCTTGGCAAATCAGTTTGTGAGGTTAGAATTTAAGAGCACAACTGTGTTTTAGCTTGCACAGTCGCTCGGTCTTCTTTATTCGAGCGTATCAAAGATCGGCAGGATGATAACCCACACTTGATGGTCCTTTGGACACGGTTCGGCACAGTGGTTCCAAGTAGGGTACGGTTGGAGATTACGGTATTTTGAGGATGCATGGTCGAGTGTGTGTGCCTAATGTTGCTGGGCTTCGTGAGTTGATCCTTGAGGAGACTCACAGTTCTAAGTATTCTATTCACCCAGGTACTGCCAAGATGTACCAGTTTACGGCAGCATTATCGGTGGCGAAGGATGAAGAAGGATATTGTTGCTTACGTGGCTCGTTGCTTGAATTATCAACAGGTGAAGTACGAGCATCAGAAACAGATAGAGATTCCTGAGTGGAATTGGGAGCGTATCACGATGGACTTCGTTGACGGACCCCCACGGACTCAGAGGAAGTTCGACGATGTTTGGGTTATTGTGGATAGGCTGACTAAATCATCACATTTCATTCCGGTGGCAAATACTTATACCTCGGGGCGGTTGGCAGAGATATATATTCGAGAGATCTTTGCCTTCATAGTGTGTCCGTTTCTATCCTTTCTGCTTGAGGTACGTAGTTTACCTCGCACTTTTGGAGGGAAGTTCAGGGTGAGTGAGGTACACGAGTTGAGTTGATCACAGTATTTCATCCTCAAACGGACGGGCAGTTCGAGCGTACTATTTAGATATTGGAGGATATGCTCCACGCATGTGTTATTGATTTTGGAGGTTCTCGGGATCAGTTCTTGTCGTTAGCGAGTTTGCCTACAATAATAACTACAGTCGAGCATCCAGATGGCTCCCTATGAGGCATATATGGTAGATCGCCAGTGGGATGGTTTGAGCCGAGAGAGGCTCGGTTATTGGGTACAGACTTAGTTTAAGAGGCCTTAGATAAGGTCAGTGTTATACAGGATTGAGTTCGTTCAGCTCTGTCCATGCAAAATAGTTATGCCGACTGGAAGGTTCGTGATGTGGCATTCATGGTTGGAGAGAGAGTATTACTTAGGGTACCACCCATGAAGGGTGTTATGATATTTGGGAAGAAGGGTAAGTTTAGCCCTAGGTATATCGGGCCATTTGAGATTTTTGAGACAGTGGGGGAGGTAGCTTATAGACTTGTGTTGCCTCCAGGGTTATCCTCAGTTCATCAGGTATTCTATGTGTCTATGCTCCGGAAATATCAGGGTGACCCGTCCCACATGTTAGGTTTTAGCTCTGTCCAATTGGACAATGATTTGACTTATGAGGAGGAGCCGATAGCCATTTTAGACTGGAAGCTTCGTCAGTTGAGGTCAAAGAGTTACCCTTCAGTTCTAGTGCAGTGGAAAGGTCAGCCTGTCCAGGCAGCTACTTAGGAGTCCGAGTCGAAGATGTAGAGTAGATATCCCCACTTGTTTTCCAGTTCAAGTAATTTTCTATGTCCGTTCGAGGAGGAACAATTGTTTTAGAGGTGGAGATTGTGATGACCGAAAGGTTCATCTTATGAATTAAGACACTATTCTGGGCTCATTAGCCTTAAAAAATTAATCTTATTTACCTCGATTTGCATGCACAGTCCGGGCGTGAAACCGAAAAGCTTTTATGTGAAAATATATGAAATAATAAATTTTGAGAGATAAATTTCATTTTAGTTGACTTTGGTCAACATTTTGACTAAACAGACCTGGATCTGTATTCCGAAGATCCCGGAAGGTCCGCAGTAAAATATGGGACTTGGGCGTATGCCCGGAATTGAATTCCGAGGTCCCTAGCTTTAGAAATTAATTTTTGAAGAAAATTGTTGTGCTGTATTTTTATGGAAATAAAGAAATAAATTGATGTTTGAAATCGTTGGTATTTGGTCTGTATTTTGGTTCCGGAGCCAGGTACAGGCTTGTTGTGATATTTAAATCCTATCCGTGAAATTTGGTGAGAAGAAAATTGATTTGACGTGATTCAGACGTCCGGTTGAGAAACTGTGAAATTGAAGTGTTCTTGAGGAAAATCATGAGTTTGAAGTTAAATTCGTAGTTTTTGATGTTATTTTGATGATTTGAGTGCCCGAGCAAGTCCGCATGATGTTTTTAGACTTGCGTGCCTGTTTGGTTTGGAGCCCCCAGGGCTCGGGTGAGTTTCGGGTAGGCTACGGAGTGATTAGAACTTAGAAATCTCAGCTGTGCATCTGGTCTCTGATCTCGCAATTTTGAGATCAGGCTTGGCAATTGCAAACCCAACAGACCTGGGATATGCAACATTTTTGTCGCAAAGGCGAAGAAGGCCGGGAAGGGCCATCCTGGCAAATGCGAGCTCTTGGCGGCGAATGCGAAGGCCTTCAGATATCCCAAATGTGACATATATGTCGCAAATGAGAAGGCATCAGGATTTCAAAGGGTGCACAGTTTCGAACCCCTGATCGCAATTGCTATAACTCCAGCCTGTTAAGTGAGATTTTAGACGGGATTTCCACCAATTTTTAATTCTCTCAAACCCTAAACCTCCTTAGGAGATTTTCCAAAGACCCAAACTTCTCCAAATAATTGGTAAGTGATCTCTAACTAATTCCGTTCAATACTTAACAACCTTTTTCAAGATTTCATCATAGAATCTAGAGTTTTCATGGTAAAATTTGGGATATTTGGGTAGAACTTAGGAATTTCGAAATTTTGGAATTTTGACCTCGAATTGAGGTCAGATTCCAAAGAAAATTGTATATCCGTGCTTGGGGAAGAATGGGTAACCGGGTTTTGGTCCGAACATTGAGTTTAGACCAAGCGGGTCCGGGGTCGATTTTGGTCTTTGAATGGGAAAACTAAGGAAAACCATAATTTTTCATTAAAGCTATTTCCTTTAGAAATAATTGATTATATTGGACCAATTATGATTAAATTCGAGTGGTTTGGAGGTGAATTCTAAAGGGAAAGTTGTGCTTGAGGAGTGAGTTGCTTGTGAGATTGAGGTAAGTGTTTGGTTTAACCTTGACTTGAGGGAATAGGAATCCCCAACTTAAATGCTATGTGAAACCGCATGTGTGTGGTGTATAGGTGAGGTGACCAGTATCTATGCACCACCAAATTATCTGTTTAACATGATCTTTTCCCCATTCCAATCAATTATATTCCTGTCTTAATTGCTTACATGATTTTGATGCCTCCATGTCCGCTGGTTTTTGTCTACTGGTTGTTAAATATTGTTTCACGCATATGAAAGTATTAATTGTTCGCTTGGATTCATTATGATACATAAAAGGTTGAGCTAGTCGACATTGTCTTATGATACATTCCGGTTGGTTTCATTGTGAAATGATAATTTGTGAAACTTCTGAATAGTAAAACTTTTTGTTTACAGTTGTTGAGACACGAGTACTGTGAAAGACTGTAATCTAATTTGAGAAGTCTTTATTATAATTAATGAGATGTGATTGTCTGGTGGGAGCATGTTGCACTCCTCAACAAGGAGGAATAAGGGGGGACAGGTGGGAGAGGATTGCGCGCCACAATAAGGAGCAATAAGGGAGGATATTCATGTTTTAGTGATTATATGATAAAGACTGGAAAACTCACTGTTTTATTTTATTGTTCCCATACTCTGCTTTTACTGTTATTAAATTTGGAAATTTGGAAACTTACGTGAGAATTGGTTATAGCGGAGGTTTGGAAAGGGTGGCTGAGTTAATTTATTAATTGCTACAGATTATTGCTCTTTTAGTTTAGAATTTCCTTCTTGCTTCATTATACATTGTTCACATGTTATTTTATAAATGCCCCGCCGTAGCCTCGTCACTACTTCGTCAAGGTTAAGCTCGGCACTTACCAGTACATGGGGTCGGTTGTACTGATACTGCACTATGCACTTTTTGTGTAGATCTGGGTTCCGGTCAGAGTTGAGGTATCGAGTAGTAGCTGAGCATTAGTACGGAGACACGAGGTAGATCTGCTGGTGTCCGCAGATTCCTGTAGTCTTCTCTACATTATTTAGATTTTTTTTTATGTCATTCAAAATAGATATATATTTTCTGTTAGCCAAATACTTGTATTATTTCTTTAGTAGTTCGTGAATTGCAACACCAAATCCTGGGTAGCTAGATATTTGTAGTAGCTTCGAGTTTATTTTCTATAGGGTTACATCAATTGAAAATTTTCTTAAACTTCTGGGAGAAAGAGGGGAAAGCCGTACCTTTTCTCCAAAATCAGATTCGTCCATAGCAAGGAGGGGCTTGTCGCTCTGAGTTTAGGGCCACTCCGCGGGGAGAAAAAACGATGTCGGAATAATCCGAGTAGAGTATGGGTATTGTAATATGAACTACAGACAGTGCAATATTTTCCACGCCATAGAAGATTTGAGGGCCAGGGTTTTTGTTCGTCTCCATTTTTAGTTTTAATACAATGTATACATTATTTTGCTTGGCCAGAAAGTGCCATCTTTGACTAGCTTTCTTCTCTTCTTTGTTATTTAGTCACATACAATGATATAAATACATTGTATTCTATGCAAATTCACATAAACACATTGTATTTTTGTATAAATACATTATATGTTTGCCTGTATTTATGTATTTTCGAAGGCCTGTATTTTTTTAATACATTTGAATATACATGTATTCATGCATACTGTACATAGAATATGCAATATGCATGAATACATAATATAAACATGGAAATACACTGAATACAAACATTGAAATAGAAAGGAATATAAACAGTGAATACATTTAACTTTAAAATACAATGAAATACAGTAAAATACACTCAATACAAATAGAAATACAGTGAATACAACCAATATAATATACTGAATGCAACAGTAATAACATGTATTAGGAATAACTAAAATACTGTTAATACAAATACATTTGAATACTCTGAATACAAAATAGTAAATTGTAACGACCTAGCCGCTTGTTTTCAGAATTAGCATCCCGTACAGAGGCTTAAGGTCTCGAGCAGCTTCATATTATGTATTATGACTAGCGTGTGTGGTCAAGTTCGGATTTCAGATCATTCGGGATTAATGTGGAAGAATGATTCTTGTTTAAGAAGATTAAACAATAAGAGTTGATCAGAATTTGACTTTTGTGTAAACGACTCCAGAATGATGATATTAGACTTAGACGTGCGTTCGGATTTGGATTCGGAGGTCCGCAGGGTAATTTGAAGCATTTCGGGGAAGTTTGAAAATTGAAGTTTTGGAAGGTTGAGAGGTTTGTCCGAGAGTTGGCTTTGGGATATCGGGGTCAGATTTATATTTCGAGAGTTTGATTAGCTCCTTTATGTCATTTTTGAGTTGCATGCAAAATTTTGCGTCATTGCGGGTTAGAAGAATTGGAAATTTATAATTCGATTCGTGGGGCAATTTGTAAATTTGACGTTGGTTGATGTGATTTGATACCTCGAGCGGGTCCGCGTTATGTTATAATAATGGTTGTTATATTCGGACAGGGTCCCGAGGGCCCCCGGTGTGTTCCAGGCGAGCTTCAAATCATTTTCATGTTTTGGGACATGTCTGGTTCCGGTGCTTCCCACTTGCAGCATTTTGGAGTGCAGGTGCGGCTCCACTTCTGCGTGAAACTGGTCGCTTCTACAACCATAGTGGCCTAGAAGGGATCTCGCTTATGCATAGATTGGCACGCAAGTGCGATGGCCGCTCTTGCGGCCTAGTGGTCGCATATGCAAAGTTGCTCGCTCCTGCAGTTCTTTTGGCGCTTCTGTGATGTCGTTGGTACGACTATTTTTCTATTCATGCGGATCCAGGCCTGGTAAGTTGAGTTGGAAGATGTGAACTTTTTCTCGCAAATGCGAGACTGCAGGTGCGATTTTTCCGTTTGCAAATGTGAAGGGCGCTGGGCAGAACACATATATGTCGAGGGTTTGATATTTTAAACATATATTGAGTTGTAGACCTCGGTTTTGGGAAATTTTTCATGTGTGTTTCAAGCATCTCATTGGGGGCAAGTGTTCTCTATCCGAATTTTATTATATTTCATGAATCCATTTCTATTTTCATTATTTAATTAGTGAATTAAGTTGGAATTTGGGGAAATGTTTTTAAAATCAAAAATGTAAAATGAATATTTGGAGGTCGAATTGTTGTCGGAATTTTTTAATTTTGGTATGGGTTAATTCGTATCGGAATGAATGTTCGGGTTTTTGAATTATATCGGGTTCTGAGGTGCAGGCCCGAGGTTTCACTTTTGGGTTGACTTTTTTGTTTTAATTAAAAATCGAAGCTTTATTATCCAAAATTGTTTCTATGAGTTTTATTTATGACTTGAAGTTATTTTGCATTGAGTTGAGCCGTCCCGAGGTTGTTTCACGCGAGAAGGTTATTTTAGAGTAAGGATCTAGCATCTTTGAGATAAGTATGTTACCTTTGTGTGAGGGAACTACCCCTTAGGACTAAAGTTTTTTGTGCTAATTGTGTTATGTGAAGGCCGACTACGCGAGGTGACGAGTACGTGCCCAGACCTTTTTGTGGAAACTTGACTGTCTAGTGCTCCTAGGTTTATATGTCCATTAAATATGAACTTGTTTTGTCATGATAAATTCCTCATTTTTTAAATTCACCCTTACGTGTCTTAATTTAAAATAATTGCTTCATGTTGTACCCTTACTACCGATTAAACTCTTATGTGCCTTAACTGAAGTTGTTGCCTCTTTTATCATCATGCTATCTTTGTGTAATTGCTTAACCTTAGTTGAAATCATTGTTATGTTTTTGTCATTGCTTAAACCTTAATTGAAGGCATTATTATCTCTTCCGTGATTGCTTAGCCTTAATGGAAGTTTGTTACCCCTTTCATCATTAACGTATTCATATTTGGGGTCAATGATTCATGCTATTTCCCTTGTTGACGAATTTCACTTTCGTGGAATCACTGTTATACATTACTTCTCCCTTGTTGAACTATTCTTGTTGAGACTATTATTTCCCTGTTGTGTCTTTCTCTATGAGTTCGTTCTTACGTTTCTTTGTGCTCTGAAGTTCTTGTGTTGATTTACTTGCCGTATTCTCGTATTATTTTTGTTGTTGCTGTTGTATTAAGTGTTATTCAGTCTAGGGCTAGACGTGGTTGTGATATTGAAACTATTTTGAGGAAATGTTGTGAAATTCAGTTTCTTGCATTGTTATGTTTCTGGCATACGTGTTTTGTTGAGAAAATTGTTATGTGTTTGCACGAGGTTTCTATGGTGTTGTTGTTGTTGATACTCATGCGGTGGTATAAGGTCTGATTGTTGAAACACATGCAGTGGTATAAGGTATGAGTGTTGAAATGCATGCGGTGAGATAAGGTGGCTTGAAACACGTGACTTGTAGGGGAACTACTAGAAGCCATGCAGTGTGATAGGGTGGGCTATAATGGGGGATGATATTTCGGGAAAATGATTTTCAAAAACTAAATATAAAGGCTCCTGCGATGATATAAGGAAAGTTGTGATCCATTTATGATTTGAGACTACGAGGCGGTACATCGAGAGTGCTCTTGTTTTCATTTCCCTTTTTCTGTGCAATTTCCACTGAGTGTTGTTTTATTTAATATACTATTAATTTCTTTCTTCAGTCTTGCACTATTTTCTCAACTCTGTATAGCTAATCTTGTTGTGTTGGTTGTTGCTTCAAACATCGTTGCTGCTTTGGTTACACTGCATTTCGTGGTGATGGTTTCTTATTTGACATTCATAGACTCTGCTTTTATTTGTTGACTGGAATTATGATAGAACACTTGCACAAGCATATACGTTGTTAAATCACCCATATCAGTTTTAAAAGGTGAATCCTGGCGACATTAACCATTATACATACTCTTGCCTTCTGTGTGAGGATTGTTCTATTGGCACCTGAGTTGTCTGTGTGGTTATGAGTTGTAATGTGGGCACAAGATTCCAAGTTATTAGGATTCATGAACTAGGAACCGTGAGATGTGATTACGAGGTTTGGTACCTCGTAGAAATGCTTGAACATATCTATTGTGAAAGCGGTTGTACTTATTGAGTTGTTGTTAGTCTTCCCTTTATTTGTTTTCCCTGGACTTAGAATGTAATTAGTCCCTCTATAGCATTATGACATACCTGCTTCCTGTTGAATATCGTGGTTACTAGTGTATTATTTCAAGGATTGTCTTGTATTCCTTATCATGCTTTGCTTTTTATCAATATTGTTTATTTGTTAGTTCATCTACATAATTGTTCGGGTTGTTTAGTCTGGTAGGTGTCTTGACCGTCCCTTGTCACCTTTCAACCGAGGTTAGTCTTGATACTTATTGGTACCGTTGTGGTGTATTCACACTACACTTCTGCACATTTTTGTGCAGATCCAGATGCCTCGGTTGATGTTGAATATTAGCTGGCTGGTCGAGTTGTAGAGACTCAAGGTAAACATGTCGTCGCGTTCGCAGGCCTCAGAGTCACCTTCTGATAGTTTCATTGTATTGTTTAATTGCATCCAAATAGTTGTATTTAGGGATTTTCTAGCAAACTCATTAGAGCTTATGACGTGTACTATCAATTTTAAGAATTGTAATTTGCATAAGATATTTATCTTGTATTTATAATTCGATTTTTGAATTTCTTCTATTTATTTAGTAAGTGTTAGTCTTATCTAGTCTTAGGGACTAGGAGCCGTCAAGGCATCCTACGGAGGGAAATTGGGGTCGTGACAAGTTGATCTTAGAGCTGTAGGTTCATAGGTGCTACAAGTCATAAGCGAGTTTAGTAGAGTCTTGTGGATCTGTACGCAGACATCCGTACATATCTTTGAGAGGCTACATAACTACTAGGACAATTTCACTTCTTTCATTCCTATTGTGCGATTTTATTGATCTCTGAGTTTGAACCTTGTCATTCTATTCTCTCAAAATTGGTGAGGACACGAGCTGCAGTGAGCGACAACGCTACCCCCAGAGCTGGTGTTCCTAGGGGCAGGGGCTTAAGCAGAGACAGAGGCATAGGTCAAGGCCGAGGAAGAACATGTACTACAACTAGAGCACCCGTTAGAGCAGGCGTTGAGGAGCCCCTAGTAGCTCATATTGGGGGACAGATACCGGAGGCTCCTGTAGTTACCCTAGGACTTCAGGAGACTTTAGCACAGTTCCTGAGCATGTTTGGTACATTGGCTCAAGCGGGAAGTTGATTTCGACTGTAGCAGCTACTTCACGGATCAAGGAGGATCTCATACTCCCATCGCACGTACTACAGGGCAGCGAACCCACGTTTGTCAGGTTCCAGATGTCATGCCGACATAACCTGTTGTCCCAGTTCAACCCGTGGTTGGAGTAACAACTTAGACTCATAAAGGTCAAGAATTATTACCCTTCTAATGTTGGTGGTTTGGCTTCAGAGGATGCGCATGGGTTCATAGGGGAGTGCTACTGTATTCTCCACACTATGGGTATTGTGGAATTGCTTTTACTGCGTTCCAGCTTAAGGGAGCGGCACATCAGTGGTGACGACCGTATAAGTTGAGTAGTCCGGTCGATGCAGCTTCACTTTCTTGAGAGAGTTTTTTCCCAAGGCCCCTTGGGATGCATGGTGTGCGGAGTCTGAGCAGATGCGCCAGGGGACTATATAGATGTTACAGTATGCCGCTATATTCAATGAATTATCTAGAGATGCACCTAATTTGGTTTCTACAATTGGAGAGTGAGTTCACAGGTTCATTGAGGGGCTCAGTAATGATATCCAGTTCCGCATGGTTCAGGAGTTGGAGTCGGATATTCCATTTCAGCAGGTGGTAGAGATCGCTTGGTGATTAGATGACACACGGTACCAGGGGAGAAGGCATGCGGGGTTAGGAGATAGAGGTCAAGGAGGCTAAGAGGCCTCGTAGACGGGAGAGACCTATTGGTTCCTATTTTGGAGGCATGGTACAGCATGGTAGAGGTTTTGTGGGTCACCCAGTTCAGTTTGCACTTTAGGTTTCACACGGTGTTTCAGGTAGCCATGGGTCTCAAGGTACCTATACCGAACAACTTCCACGGCCACGTTAGCGAAGAGGTTATTTTGAGTGTGTTAATACCAGCCACATACAGGGAGATTGCCCCAGACTCCAGACAGATGTGTCACAACAGGGTATTCAGACTACGTGTTGTGCTTTAGTTTCTGATATCCCTGATACCGCCAGCTTGGTGTGCAGGTCAGGTGAGTAGAGGATGCATAAGAGGGGGACACACGGCCCGTTGATGTGTTTTCTACGGTAGGGCAGAGGCTCCTACACCAGATGATGTCATAGAATTATGGTTTCAATTTGTTATAAAGGAGCATCATTCGTATCTTATTCTGGTTATGCTTATCGGGGTGAGTCCTTCCATTTTACTTCACATATGGTTGAGTCTCGTGATTTTGTACTCTACTTATGTATTTACCCCTGTTGGGAGATTTATAGTGGTAGCCCGTGTCTATCGTGTTGTTTTAATTAATTATTGAGAGCTATGATACTAGAAGTGAATTTCTGTTAATTATTACGGTAGTTTTTATGTGATTTTTGGATGGTTGGCTACGATTTGTGGTTTAGAACTAGTGTGGGAGTTCAGTATGTGTTGTGATTTTTTTGGTGAAATTGAATTAGTGGACGGTTCGGTTGGTATGATGTGTAAACTACTTGTGAATCAGAGTTGAGGGCGAGGTCTTTGTGTTTTCATGTGATTTGATATGTTTGAGCCGGGCTACGGGCCGTGGTGGAGTTATATTAGGATGAGATCCTTGTGATTTATACATATGCTTCGATTCCCCCTTTGTGAAATTGATTTGTAACCTGATACCAATAGATAATGGTACATGTTGGGCTTGTTTGATAGTTCTCTTATGTGTTTCTCCTTACATATTCAGTCATGTTCGTGCTGTGCTTATTGAGTTTTATATTGCAAGGTGTGTTTCTCGGTGGCATTAGATGTGACTTGTTGATTCGGGTGAATATTTGCGAGGTCTTCATGTTCTTGCATCATCGTTTGTGTTGTGAAGGTTTGAAATGATGGTACTGAATTTGATTATAGGCAGTTAATGTGGCTAGAGTTTTTGTTTAAGGCACATGTGTGATGTGTTACGACGTGTGGTTGCACCTGGTGGGTGTAGGCATAAGTTGTTGTAGCTGGTTGAAGTATGTACCATGTATTGTTTTAGGAATCGAGTCTTTTGGAAATGATTGGATGGTGCGAAATTTTGTTCTGAGGTTTGCCAGTATGGGTGGAAGGAATAATGTTCAGTTGAGATACCGTTAACACGCCTATGTGGAGTGGGTTGACGTGGATTCACTCAACGTATATGTATGACGAGCACATTCAGTGATTTGATGACCTCAGAGTGGTACTGGGCACGTTCGAGGACGAACATTTGTATAAGAGGGGGAGAATGTAACGACCCGACCGGTTGTTTTCAGAAATAGCTTCCCGTTTGGCGTCTTATGGTCTAGAGTAGCTTCATATTATGTATTAAGACTAGCGTGTGTGGTCGAGTTTGGATTTCAGATGATTCAGGATCAATTTGGAAGAAGGAATTTTCTTTTATAACCTTAAACAATAAGAGTTGGCCGGAATTTGACTTTTGTGTAAATGACTATGGGATGGAATTTTTATGGTTTCAATAGCTTTGTATGATGATATTGGACTTAGGCGTGCCTCATAATTTGGATTTGGAAGTCCGTAGGATAATTTGAAACATTTCAGCAAAAGTTGGAAAATTGAAGTTTTAGAAGGTTGAGAGGTTGGACTGAGAGTTGGCTTTGGTGATATCGGGGTCGCATTTTCATTCCAATAGTTGGATTAGCTTCGTTATGTCATTTGGGACTTGCATGCAAACTTTGGCGTCATTTTGGGTTGATTTGAAATGTTTCAGCGCGAGTTTTAGAAGGTAGAAGAGTGGAAATTTATAAGTTGAATTTGTGGGGAAATTTGTAGTTTTGACGTTGTTTGATGTGATTTGAGACCTCGAGAAGGTCCGTGTTATGTTATAGTAATGGTTGGTATATTCGGACGGGGTCCCGAGGGCCTTGGATGTGTTTCCGACATTTTGTAGAGCAAGTGTGGCTCCACTTCCACATGAGCCTGGTCGCTTCTGCGATCATAGTGGCCTTGGAGGGAGCTCGCTTCTGCAGTTATTGACACGCGGGTGCGATGGCTGCTTTTACAGCCTAGTGATCACATATGCGAAGTTGCTTGCTCTTGCGGTTCTTTTGGTGCTTCTGCTACGTCGCAGGTGTGACTGTATTTCAGCAGTTGTGGATCCTGTCCTGGCAAGCTGAGTTCGCTGATGTGAACTTTTGCTTGCAAATGCGAGGCCGCAAGTGCGGCGTTTCCGTTCACAAATGCAAAGGGTGGTGGGAAGAACACATATATGTTGAGGGTTTGATATTTTTAACATATTTTGAGTTGTACGCCTCAGTTTTGGGAGATTTTTTTTTGATGTTTGAAGCAACACATTGGGGTTAGTGTTCTTTGCCCGAATTTTGTTATATTTCATGAATCCATTGCTATTTCCATCATTTAATTAGTGAACGAAGTTCAAATTATTGGAAAAGTTTGTAAAATCTTTAAAAATGTAAAATGAAGATTTGGAGGTCGAATTATTGTCAGAATTTATTAATTTTTGTATGGTTGAATTCCTATCGGAATGCGCGTTCGGGTTTTATGAATTTATCGGGTTCCGAGGTGTGTGCCCGAGGTTTGAATTTTGGGTTGACTCTTTAGTTTTAATTTAAAACCGAAGCTTTATTATCCGAAATTATTTTATATGAGTTTTATATACGAATTGAAGCTACTTTGGTTAGATTTGAGCCGTCAGGAGGTTGTTTCACGCGAGAAGGTCAATTTAGAGTAACGTTTTAGCTTCTTTGAGGTAAGTATCTTGCCTAACTTTCTGCGGGGGAACTACCCCTTAGGTTTCCAGTCTTTTGTGCTAATTGTGTCATGTGAAGGCCGAGTACGCGAGGTGACGAGTACGTGCCTAGAATTATTTGTGGAAATTTGACTGTGTAGTGCTCTGAGGTTCATATTTCCATTAAATATGAAGTTTTTTTTGTCAAAATAAATTCCTTATTTACTAAATTCACCCTTATGTGTCTTATTTGGAATTAATTGCTTCGTGTTCTACCCTTACTGCCGATTAAACTCTTATGTTCCATAACTGAAGTTGTTACCTCCTTTGTCGTCATGCTTTCCTTTCGTAATTGCTTAACCTTAGTTGAAATCATTGTTATCTTTCCGTAAATTCTTAAACCTTAATTGAAATTATTATTATTATCTCTTACGTAATCGCATAGTCTTAATGGAATTTTTCTACCCCTTTCATTGTTAACGTACTCATATTTGGGGTGATTGATTCATGTTATCTCCTTTGTTGTCGAATTGCACTTTCGTGGAATCACTATATTACATTACTTCTCCCTTGTTGAATTTTTCTTGTTGAGACTATTATTTCCCTGTTGTGTTTTTCTCTGAGTATGTTCATCGGTTTCTTTTTGTTCTGAAATTCTTGTGTTGATTTACTTGTCGTATTCTCGTGTTATTGTTGTTGTTGCTGTTTTATTCACTGTTATTGAGCCGAGGGCTATACATGGTTGTGATATAGAAATTGTTTTGAGGAAATGTTGTGAAATTTAATTACTTGAGTTGTTATGTTTTTGGCATACGTGTTTTGTTGAGAAAATTGTTATGTGTTTGCACGAGGTTTCTGTCGTGCTGTTGTTGTTGATTCATATGCGGTGGTATACAGTTTGGGTGTTGAAACGCATGTGGTGATATAAGGTTTTCTTGAAATGCGTGGCTAGTAGGGGAACTACTAGAAGCCATACAGTGTGATAAAGTAGGATAAAACACGGTATGCTATTTCAGAAAAATGATTTTCTAAAACTAAATATAAAGGCTCCCCCAATGATATAAGGAAAGTTGTGATTTCTTTACGATTTGACACTACGAGGCGGTGCCTCAGAAGTACTCTTGTTTCCATTTCCCTTTTTTTCTGAACTTGTCTTTGGTTGTTATTTTCCTTAACATACTATTAATTGTTTTCCTCCGCGTTGCACTATTTGCTCAACTCTGTATAGCTAATATTGTTGTGTTGGTCTCTACTTCAAACTTTATTGCTGCTTCTGTTACACCGCACATTTCATGGTGATAGTTGCTTATGTGCCAATCATTAACTCTACTCTTATTTGTTGACTGTCTCTCGTCACTACTCCAACGAGGTTAGTTCTGATACTTACTGGGTACCATTGTGGTGTACTCATATTACACTTATGCAAATCTTTATGCAAACCAGGTGCCTCAGTTGATGTTGATTATTAGATGGCTGGTCTAGCTGTGGAGACTCAAGGTAAACATGTCGTTGCATTCGCAGGCCTCAGAATCACATTCTGTATTTTCATTGTACTGTTTAATTCCATCTGAACAGTTGTATTTAGGGATTTTCTAGCAAGCTCAGTAGAGATTATGATTTGCACTACTGGTTTTGGGAATTGTAATTTGTATAAGATGGTTATCTCGTATTTATAGTTTGATGGTTGAATTTCTTCTATTTATTTAGTAAGTGTTAGGCTTACCTAGTCTTAGAGACTAGTTCCGTCAACACATCCTTAAGAGGGAATTGGGGTCGTGACATGAATATAGTAAATAGAAACATTGAATCTAATGAATGCGACAATAAAAAATAAATGTTGAAACACACTAACTACAACAGTTATATACAACTGAAAAATAATTCTAATTAATCGTGTTGATAATGAGGCGTGTTAGAACTGATTTTGTTGAGTTATATTAGGAGTGTATCATGCTAATTGATCTTATTTCCATTATTATATAGCTGGACAGAACTATTTTTAAGGTGATTGTCGTTATTGTATACATGAATACATGGAGCGGATACAGTTGTGTACAGTTATAACCCCCTATTTTTAGGCGACTTTTGGTACTGTATTCATGAATATAGTAGCGCAAATACATGTGAGATTTCCTCTTTTTTATCTATAGTTAAATATAAAAAGATAATTCATGTATTGTAACGACCCGATCGGTCATTTTTCTTTCAAGATCCTCATTCCCCTAAATAAGACTATCCATATGTGCTTTTGCTCTTTTGTTGCTTGTAGGCACGGTTAGTTCATGTTTGTAAGGATTCAGGTTGAAATCAGAACACTTAGTTCATTAACATTGGCTTTAAAGGGTTAAGTTTGACTTGGGTCAAAATTTCTAGTAAACGACCTCGAAATCGGGATTTGACGGTCCCAATAGATTCATATGATGATTTTGGACTTGGTCGTGTGTTCGGATCAGGTTTTGGACAAGCCGGAAGCGTTTCGGCGCCTAAAGTTGAAAGTTGGATTATGGAAGGTTTTAATGTTCTTTAAATTTTGTTTGGAGTAGGTTTTGGTGTTATCAAGGTCCGTTTGGGAATTCGAGCCTGGGAATAGATCTGTATGGTGATTTAGGACTTGCACGCAAAAATTGGTGTCACTCGGAGTAGTTTAAGTATAATTCGGCGCGTTCAGGTATATTTGAAGAACTTGAAGTTCATAAGTTGATTCGATTTGGTTTGGAGTGTGATTCTTATTTTTGTTGTTGTTTTTCGTGTTTCATGAGGTCGATCATGTCTGTTTTATGATTTCGAACTTTTTGGTATGTTTGGGCTAGGCCTCGGCGGCCCCGGAAGCCATTCAGACTATACACGTAAGTCGTTTGTACTTGGAGAAAACGACTGAAGCAATAGAGCTTTTGGTGCAATCCTACCTTCGAGGAGCTAGCCGCAGGTGCGAGCACGCAGAAGCGGCCTAGCATGGGCTGCCCAGGGATCGCAGGCAAGCGCAGAAGCGGGCAAGGCCAAAGGTGCGGCACGTACCCCGCAGACGCGGGCTCGCAGAAGCAGGCCACTTTCCGCAAATGCGAAAGAAGGTCAGCTAAGGGTAGAAGCGTAAATCAATGGAGGCAGAAGGGTCCATTAAATACGGGACTTTGGCCATTTTGGCTCATTTATTTCACTTTTTGGGCGATTTTGGAGCTTCTTAGAGAGGGGATTTCACCTAGATATTGAAAGTAAGTAATTCCTATCCAATTTAAGTTTAATACATGGATTTTGGGTAGATTTTAAGGTGAAAAATTGTTAATATTATGGGTTTAGTTGAAAAACATAGGTTTTGATAAAAATGAGATTTAACCAAGAAAATGATTATGAAATTGGGTGAAAATGACATATTTGAGTTCGTAAGATTATGGGTAACAATTACCTTCGTGAATATTCGGAATCCGTGCACATGAGCTTGGGGGTGAATTTTAGGAATCTTCCAATTTCGGTTGGGTAATTACTAATAGTTAAATCATGAACTTTCGAACATGTATTGATCAATTGATATAACATTTGACTAGTTTTGGGTTGTTGGCATCGAGTTGTGGCTTAAAAGCATATTTGTGGATTAGAAGTGAGCTTGAGAATGAGGTAACTGTCTTGCCTAACCTTGTAAGAGGGAACTCATCCCCTTAGGTGTATTCTTGTTGCAAATTACTTGTGTGGGGAGCTACGGACGCACTAGGTGACGTGAGTCCGTGCGTAGCTGTATTCCATGAGATGTCTGGTTAGTCTTAGATTTACATCATACCTTGATTGTAATGTTATGATTATTTAATTGTCATAAATAAGGCTCAGATTAGGGATTTTAAGGTTGAAACTATCCAATTCAGATTTCTTATTTTGGGAAGAATTGAGGAATATATAATAACTCGGAGAAATACATGTCCACTCGTGTTGCAAGTACTTCCTCGAGTGAGGTAAACTTCCCTTGTCACGACCCAAATCCTAATCCAGGTCGCGATGGCGCCCAACAC
This sequence comes from Nicotiana rustica, assembly GCA_005239535.1. Lineage (NCBI taxonomy): Eukaryota > Viridiplantae > Streptophyta > Magnoliopsida > Solanales > Solanaceae > Nicotiana > Nicotiana rustica. Next base: position 115,971 of record ML525540.1, read on the forward strand.
CGTTGTCAGGCAAGCCGACACTAATTATCTAGTGAGTCTAGTTTGTTTTCTATTAGATGCTTTTGTTATCTCAAAACGATTTATCCACTAAGCATGAAATATAACACATATCAGGGGAATTATGTTACGAAGACCAAATAAGCAACTTCAATCAGTTACATCGCCCAAAAGAATAGTCTGCTAATGTCTGTGCCAGGAACTAGTGTCACAAGCCTACGAGAATCTTGTAGAGTAGGATCTAAAGAATAAAATAACTATCCTACTTCCTAAGAAAAGATAGTCAGAATAGCAAAAGAGAGACTCCAGAGTGTTGCAGAACTGCATCAAGAGAAGCAGCTCATCATGAAGCCTCGAACCACGTGATATCAAGGATGAGCTCCGGACTGGTAGCCAGATGCACCTGCCTCAGAACCTGTACAATTAAGTACAGAAGCGTAATATGAGTACATAAAAAATATGCACCGAGTAAGTATCCGGAATAATATCGAAGAAGTAGTGACGAGAGGTCGACTTGACACTTACTAGGGCCAAAATAATACGTTTAAATATAAGGCTAAGTAAGAATGGCAAATTATGAATAAGTAGTAAAGGCAGGAACATCAAGTCTCACTATAAATATCTTTATATGGTGAATTCCCTATTGTATAGGCCGCTAATTCATTTTCCGGGGTAATTAACAACTTAACAACCACAGAAATAATAACCAATTAGCAAGTACATAACATGCCGCGAACGTACTGCCGATTCACCGAAATAATAATTGTGCACCGCCGAAGGGTCGAACGACACGAACCATAGATTCACCTATTACCCCCGCTCGCGAATCATATATGCGATGCGGTAAAAATAAATAATAGAGTTAGCCCGCTCTCGAATGATACATGCGACTTAGGTACTCATATATACACACATTCAGCAGAAAAATACGGGATTTATTTGGGGATATTCTTCCAAGGGAAGCCAATAAATTAAATAATGATAGGTGACCTTCTTAGTTATCCATTTAAATAATTCGATGAGGCCAAGAAATTCTAAATTTATCCGTAAGATTACAAGATACGTCATGTAGAGCATACCTGTGGATCCTAAACACCCCCGACATAAACATAATAGTAGCTACGCACGGACTCCCGTCACCTCGTGCATACGTAGCCCCAACAAATAGTAGCACATATTTAATTGTTTCACGTATGGGGACAATTCTCTCTTACAAAGTTAGAAAGGAGAGTTACCTCGTTTTAAGCCTACTCCCCTGGTCCAAAACGCCCCCAAATCTCCAAATTCGTTGCCCAAGAACTCGAAACTAGCCAAACATTATATAAATAAATCAAAATATGCTGATTCCAAAATCCTAAAATTTACCACTAGGCCCACATGTTCGGATTCCAAAACTTTTCAAGGAAAAAAGTTATCCATAACCTAAGGATCAATATTATATAGTTTTTGCATGATTCCATAACAAATTTCTTGTTTAAATATTATTTTTCCCAAAACCCTAGGTTTTACTCTAAACCCATGATTTCCACAAATTTTGTGTGTTAATCTACCCAAAACTCAACTATGAATCTCACTTTAAGTAGGAATTAACTTACCTCACGATGATAGGTCAAATATCCCCTTTAAAAGCTCCCCAAATCGCCCAAATGTGAAAGAAATGGCCTAAAAATGTCTAAGTCCCGCATTAAAACAACTTCACTGCCTCCAGGACTCTCGCACCTGCGGCTTGAGGATCGCACCTACAGTCTCGCATGTGCGAGCCAGTGCTCGCACCTGCGGAAGAGGAGAAGAAGGCCAGGGGTCGAATTTACGGAACGGAGCCCGCACCTGCGGCTCCGCTTCTGCTCTAAAAGGCCCGCACCTGCGGAAATTGGGCAGCCCTTCCAAGGCCGCACCTGCGTTCGGACGTCGATAACACAAAAACACGTTCCAAACATCAATTTTTGAACATAAGGAATCATACTTCACTATTTGGCATCGAAACGCTCCCGGGTCATCCAAAACCCGTTCCGAACATACGACCAAGTCTGAAATCATCATACGAACCTACTGGAACTTTGAAATCTCGATTCCGGGGTCATTTATTAAAAATGTTGACTGAAGTCAAACTTGGACTTTAAGGTCAACCTTAAGGAAGTAAGTGTTCCTATACCACCCCAAACTCCTCCAATTCCCAAACCAACCACCCCCGCAAGTTATAAATCAGTAAAAGAAAATGCGGGAAGTCTCATTTATTGGCACAAGGCCCTAGAACACAAAATGACCGGTCGGGTCGTTACATTCTCCACCTCTTAAACAAACGTTCATCCTCGAACGGGGATAGAATCATACCTGGAGTGCTGAATAAGTGTGGATATCTGCTCCGCATGTCCTCCTCGGACTCCCAAGTTGCCTCCTCGAGTGGTTGGCCCCTCCACTGGACATTTACAGCGGAAACCCTCTTGGACCTCAGCTGGCGATCCTGCCTGTCAATGATAGCAACTGGCTCCTCCTCATAACCCTTCTGGAGCATCGAAACATAGAACACAAGATACTCGATAAGCTGGGAGGCAAGGCAAGTCTATAAGCTACCTCCCCAATCCTCTGAAGCACCTCAAATTGCCAAATATACCGGGGACTCAGCTTTCCCCTCTTCCCGAACCTCATAACACCATTCATGGGTGACACCTTCAGCAACACCTTCTCCCCAACCATGAAAGACACATCTTGGACCTTCCAGTCCGCATAAATCTTCTTCCTAGACTGCGCCGTGCGAAGCCTCTCCTGAATCATCTTCACCTTACCCAACGCATCCTGAACCAAGTATGTGCCCAATAGCCTAACGTCGCCCGACTCAGACCAACCAATCGGAGATCTGCACCTCCTACCATATAAAGCCTTATATGGAGCCATTTGGATACCCGACTAAACTCCATGAGTGGCAGAAACTGGTCACCCCCAAAATCAATGACACAGGCACGCAACATATCCTCCCAAATCTGAATCGTACACTCTGACTTCCCGTCTATCTGAGGATGAAATGCAATGGTCAACTCAACCTGAGTGCCTAACTCCCCCTTCACGGCCCTCCAAAACTAAGATGTGAACTGAGTACCTCCGTCAGAAATGATAGAAGTTGGAACCCCATGTAATCGGATAATCTGCCAGATATAAATCTCAGCTAACCGCTCCGAAGAATAAGTAGTACCAACAAGAATGAAGTGCGCGGACTTGGTCAGCCAATACACAATAACCCATATAGCATCAAACCTCCTCGAAGTCCGTGGAAGCCCAACTACGAAGTATATGGTGATCCGCTCCCACTTCCACTCTGGAATATCTAATCTCTGAAGCAATCCACCCGGTCTCTAGCGCTCAAACTTGACCTGCTGACAGTTGCGACACCGAACTACGAACTCAAGAATATCAATCTTCATCCGCCTCCACCAATAATGCTATCTCAGATCCTGATACATCTTTGCGGCACCCAGATGGATGGAATACCGTGAACTATAGGCCTCAGCTAGAATCTAATCTCGAAGTCAATCCATATTGGGCAAGAAAATCTGGCCCTGCATCCTCATGAACCCATCATCACCAATCACCACATCCCTGGCATCACCGTGACGGACCGTATCCTTAAGAACGAGCAAGTGCGGATCATCATATTAGTGTGCTCTAATGTAATCATAAAAGGAAGACTTGGAGGCTACACAAGCCAATACCGTGGGGGCTCTGATAGATCCAATCTCATCAACTAAATCGCTAAGTCCTGAACATCAAGTGCTAAAGGTCGCTCTACTACTGAAAGGTATGCTAGACTCCCCAAACTCTCCGCTCTGCGACTCAGGGCATCGACCACTACATTGTCCTTACCCGGATGATATAGAATGGTAAGGTCATAATACTTGAGAAGCTCTAACCATCTCCTCTGATGCAAATTCAGATTCTTCTACTTAAGAAGATGCCAAACTACGGTGATCAGTGAAAATCTCCTAATGCACTCCATACAAATAATGATGACAAATCTTCAAGGCATGGACAATAGCTGCTAGCTCAAGATCATGCACTACATAATTCTTCTCGTGCACCTTCATCTTTCTGGACGCGTAGGCAATCACCCTACCGTCCTGCATCAAAACCGCTCCAAGGCCAACTCTCGAGGCGTCACAGTAAACTATATAAGAACCTGAACCCGTAGGCAAAACCAACAC
>ML525540.1:120395-132832 GCA_005239535.1 Nicotiana rustica
GAGCTGTAGTCAAAGCTGACTTGAGCTTCTGAAAGCTCTCCTCACACTCCTCAGTCCACCTGAACTGAGAACCCTTCTGGGTCAGCCTGGTCATAGGTGCTGCAGTAGATGAAAATCCCTCTACAAAAAATGATAGTACCATGCCAAACCAAGAAAACTATGAATCTTGGTAGCTGATGACGGTCTAGGCCAGCTCTGCACCGCCTCTACCTTTTTTGGATCAACTTGAATACCCTCACTGGACACCACGTGCCCCAAAAACGCTACTGAACCAAGCCAGAACTCACGGTTCAAAAATTTTGCATACAACCTCTTATCCCTCAGAGTCTGAAGCATAGTCCTCAAATGATGCGCATGATCCTCCCGAGATCGGGAATATACCAAGATATCGTCAATGAACACGATAATGAAAGAATCCAGTTAAGGCCGGAATAAATCGTGCACAAAGGATGCTAGGGCATCGGTCTGCCCGAACGACATAACCAGAAACTCATAATGACCATATCTAGTCCTGAAAGCAGTCTACGGGATGTCTGGCCGCCGAATCTTCAACTGACGATAGCCGGAACGGAAGTCAATCTTGTAAAATACCCTGGCACCCGACAACTGATCAAACACGTCATCAATACGAGACAAGGGATACCGGTTCTTCACCATAACCCTGTTCACCTTCCGATAATCAATACATATGCACATAGAACCATCCTTCTTCTTTACAAACAACACCGGTGCATCCCAAAATGACACACTAGGCCGAGTGAACCCCTTATCTAGGAGTTCCTGAAGCTTCTCCTTTAATTCCCTCAACTCCGCTGGTGCCATACGATAATGTGGAATAGAAATAGGCTGAGTGCCTAGAACAAGGTCAATGCAAAAATCAATGTCCCTGTCAGGTGGCATGTCGGGCAGGTCTGCAGGAAACATTGAATCAATAGCGGGACTCTCACCAGTGACATCCCTCACAAAATCCAAATACGATAAACACCCGTTCTTAACCATGCGCTGGGCCTTCAGATAGGAAATCACCCTACTAGGAATATACTTAGAAGAACCTCTCCAGTCAACCCTCGGAAGTCCTAGCAGAGCTAAGGTCACGGTCTTAGCGTGACAATCATGAACAGCATGACACAAAGATAACCAATCCGTGCCCAATATCACATCAAAATCGACCATGTTGAGTAACAATAGGTCCACTTGGGTCTCCAGACCCCCAATAGATACCACACACGACCGATACACACGGTCCACAACAATAGTATCGCCCACCAGAGTCGACAAATGAACAGACGTAACTAAAGAGTCACGAGGAATATCAAGGAAATGGGCAAAAAAGGGTCAATAAAGGCCAAAGCATCTCGGTGACAGACTGAGATAATACCTGCGATCACTGCATCGGAGGACATAGCATCTGGCCTGGCTGGAAACGCAAACATACGAGCCTGCCCTCCACCTGTTCAACCTCCCCTTCTAGGGCAGCCTCTAGCTGACTGACTACCACCCCTGGCTGCCTCGGTGGGTGGTGAAGTAGCTGGAGCTAAAGTCGAAGGCTGGCTCTTCAGCTGAAATGGACCTCCAAGAAGAGGAGGACACTGCCTCCTCATATGCCCGAACTCTCCACACTCATAACAACTCCCGGGTGCAGGAGAAGGTGACTGATAGAAACACCTGGCACTAGAATGGACACTAGAAGAATCATGCATATACAAACCTAAACTGATGGTGCTCGAGCTGCACCTTGGGCTGGAAGGGCACCGAATGAAGAACGACCTGGTTGAGACATGCCCGAGGATGCACCACTATAGGCTGGGCGGACTGACTGAGGAGGCCTGGATGAACGACCTCTACCATGCTGAAACTGCCCCCAGAAAGGAGCACCACTACAACTACCCGATCCACGAGGCCTCTTGGCCTCCCTCTCCCCCCTCTCTTAGAGGTGAACCGACTCAATATCTCGAGTATCAACAACCTGCTCGAAGGTAGCACATGACACCCTCTCATGAGTCATAAAAAGGCGAAGCTGATAAGTTAGGCCATCCATGAACCTCCTAAGCCTCTCCCTATTAGTAGGGACCAACTCGGTGGCATGACGAGCTAACTCTGAAAACTGCATCTCAAACTGCGTCAATGATAGCTCCCCCTAACGCAGCTGCTCAAACTGTCTGCGCTGCTCCTCCTTATATGACTGGGGTACATACTTCTCCAAGAAGATGGTGGAGAACTGCTGCCATGTGAGGGGTGCTGAACCAACAGGCCTACGCCTCTCAAAAGACTCCCACCAAGTGAAAGCCGCACCAGAAAACTAAAAAGTAGCAAACGATACCCCACTGGTCTCCAGAATCCCAGCAGTACGAAGCATCCTCTAACACTTATCCAGAAAAACCAGGGCATCCTCACCCTCAGCACCACTGAATGTCGGAGGCTGAAGTCTACTATCTATCCAGCCAACGCTGCTAATCTTCTGTCATAGCTGGAACCACGAAGTCCTGAACTGGAACAACCGGCTGGGCTAGAACTTCCCCCGGTGTCTGAAGGCCCTGGTTGACCTGCTCAGGTGTCCGGGCAACTGGAGTTTGACTGCCTCCCCCCGCCTGAGAAGTAGTAGCAACTACCTGAGCAAGGGTGGAACATACCGTCAAGATCTGGGCCAAGGTCTCCTGAAGACCCGGAATAACAATAGGCACCGCCGGTGCGTGAGCCTCTCCCGCTGGAGTAGCTGCGGCGGGAACCCGATCCTGAATAGTAGGGGGATCAACTGGTACTGCACCGGCTGGTCCCCTCCCTCTACTACGCCCTCGTCCTCTCGCTGTTCTAGTTGGTGGCTAGTCAGTCTGATCGGTAGCGCGAGTACTCACCATCTGTGAGAGAATGAAACAACAAAAGTTTAGATTTCCAGAATCGACAAAATGGCATAACATAATTTAAGAAAATGAGATTGTTCCTAAGGGTTCTGTAGCCTATCGAAGATAAGTACATAAGTCTTCGTACCGATCCGCAAGACTCTACTAAACCTGCTCATGACCGTTGAGTCCTATGTAACCTAGGCTTTGATACCAACTTGTCACGACCTCAAATACTAAGTCGGTCGTGATGACGTCTATCATGGAACTAGGCTAGCCAACCATTACATACTATCAATATTTCATAATTACCAAAACTATATCGGTCTTTCACAAATATATTTTGTTTTACTTAAGCAGATTAAAGTAGAAAAATGTAATAAACAATTTATACACTACCCAAAAACCTGGAGTCAACTGTCATGAACGCCTAGGACGATAAATACAATGTACTATAAAGTGACTTTGCTACTACAAGTGTCTGATGTATGAAAGACAACACTATGACCCGAGGAAAGGAAGGGAGGTGAGTTGGGAGAGCTGAGCAGCTACCTCGATCCATGAACATCTCCAAGCACGTCCGAAAATCAACTAGCGAAATGGTCCGGTACCTGGATCTGCACACAGAGGTGCAGGGAGTAACATGAGTACGCCAACTCAGTAAGTAACCAAAGTAACTAAAGACTTGATTGTAGTGACGAGAATTTATAAATTAAACATTCATAAACAGTAAGTCAACTTTTATTAGAAGGCTCAGTATAAAGAATAGGGGGGAAACAGTAAAATTCAAAATGTAACATCCATCTAGGCACATTATCTCTCATAACAAGGCATATCAGTCACTCGTGACTCCACTATCAGTATTTCATGCTCACACTAAGCACTCGCACTCAACAAGTATCAGATAACCACTCAACTGTTGCAACGTGCAGCCCGATCCTCCTAATATATGTTGTGGTGCGCAGACCGATGCAAACAACATATGTTGCGGCGCACAACCCGATGCAATATATATATATATATATATATAGTCGAATGTGCTCACTGGGGTGTACAGACTCCGGAGGGGCTCCTACAGCCTAAGCACTATGTTGTTGTGGCGTGCAGCCCGATCCAATATACTTATGCTACGGTGCGCAGCCCGAACCATATAATATCCGTTGTTACGGTATGCACCCGATCCATATATTATATATTGATGTGTTGTGCAGCCCGGTCCATAACTATCCTCACATACTCAGCTCTCGGTCTCACTCATTCATCCTCAGAAGCCACTCGGTAAATTCATCTCAACTCACCGGACTCAGCCCAAAATACCTCTCAGAGTTTCAAAACAGTGTGATAATTGTGGAAAAAACAACAAGTAGAAAACATGACTGAGTTCACAGATGTTCTAACAGGATAATGTGAGAATAGTGTAAAATTAACCCTGAGGATCTAAACAGGTCGGCACAAGGCCCCAAACATGTCTTACAACCCATAAACAAGTACAAATTCCAAAAATACAGGTTACCGTAAGGTTTCAAATCGAACACGCAGCTTAATAGTCGCTACAGGACGGACCAAGTCACGATCCCTATCGGTGCACGCTTACACGCTCGTCACCTAGCATGTGCATCACCTCATTTACCAAAACAATATAAAATACCGTGGTTTCATACCCTTAGGTCTAGAGTTACAATCGTCACTTACCTCAAAACAATCAAACAACTACTTCGCGATGCTCTTGCCCCTCGAATCGGCTCCCAAATGCTCCGAGTCTAAAACAAACCAGATCAATAACATAAAAATATGCTAGGGAGATGAACCCCAGTCAAAAACTATCAAAATTAAGCACAATTCCCGAAATTGGCCAAACCCGATCCCTAGGCCCACGTCTCGGAATTCGATAAAAATTGCATCACAAGAATCCTCATCCTTTCCAGAGACTGCACATATAAAATGCATCAAAATCCGACCACAAACAACTCCTAAATTCCTTAATTATAAGTCTCAAATTCTCAAGTCCTAAACTCTCAATTTATGCCATTTAATATATTAATTTCAAGCCTAATCCGTCACATAATAATATAGAATCGTGTTTATAGTTCGAGAAACTTACCTCCACCGAAGACCCTCGAAATCCTTCTCCAAATTGCTCTCAAAATGACTCAATCCGCATGCAAAAGTGATGAGAAATGCCAAAATTTTGCGGAGGCACATATTTATACTTCCTGCCCAGTTAATCCGCACCTGCAGACTCGCACCAGCGGTCCCAGGTACGCACCTGCGAAAATTCACTTAAAGTCCAAATTCCGCACCTACGACTCAGTTTCCACACATGTGACTTCACAGGTGGGGTTCCACATCCGCATCTACCGTCCCTCACTGAGCTGCTCAAATTCTGCATCTGTGGATTTGTTTGCGCTTCTGCGGGCCCTCACCTGCAGTTCCCCATCCGTATGTGCGGTCACACCAATAAAATGGCACCAGCGGCAACTATGCTTCAAATTCCTAAGTCCAAACCTTCTTTAACAATCCGAAATCAATTCCGAGGCCCACGGGATCCCAACCAAACATACCAATACATCCCATAACCTCATTCAAACTTAGTTGAGCGTTCGAAACACGAAAACAACACAAAAACACAGAAAGCACATCAAACTCAAGCCTATGAACTTTGAAACTTCTATATTTAACCAAGGATGCCGAAACCATCCAAAACACTTCTGATTGACCTGAAAATTTGCACACATATCCGAAACGACATTAGGAACCTGTTGCAACTTCCAGAACACCATTCCGACCCTGATAGCCTATTTTCCAATGCCGACTGGAATCACCAAAAACTAGTTTTTCGCCAATTCAAGCCTCTTCTACACCGGACATCAAAACAACATTCCGAACACACTACTATGTCCCAAATCACCAGACGAAGCTGTCTGAGCCATAAAATCCGCATTCCGAGAATGTTTACCAAGAAGTCAACTCTAGTTGACTTTTCCAACTACAAGGCTAATTTCAGAGACTAAGTGTCTCAATTGTCACCACGACCACTCCAAACCCGAACCAACCGACCCCGACAAATCATAAATAGGCTAAGCAACATACGATAAAGCAGAAACAGGGGAAACAAGGCTAATCTCATGGAACGACCGGCCGGGTCGTTACATCCTCCCCCTCTTAGACAAATGTTCGTTGTCGAACAAGTCTAGAAACATACCCGGAGTCCCAAATAAGTGAGAATATCGGCTCCGCAGCTCCCGCTCGATCTCCCAGGTTGAATCCCCCACCGGCTGTCCTTTCGACTTAACCTTCACTAAAGCTATATCCTTAGACCTCGGCTTTCTGACCCGACGACCCAAAATAGCCATTGTTTCTACCTCATATGACATATCAATGTTGAGCTAAATCGTGCTAAAGTCCAAAACATGAGACTGATCATCAACATACTTCTGGAGCATCAAAACATAGAACACCAGATGAATACTCGATAAGCTGGGAGGCAAGGAAAGTATATAAGCCACCCCCCAATCCTCCGAAGCACCTCAAATGGCCTAATGTACCGGGGAATGAGCTTTCCGCCCTTTCCGAACCTCATAGCACCCTTCATGGGTGAAACCTTCAGCAACACCTTCTCCCCAACCATAAAACACACATCTTGGACCTTTCCGTCCGCATAACTTTTCTTCCTAGACTGTGCATGATCACGCTCAGCTATGTCATATAAAAGACTAAGCGGGCGTTGCAAATATTATCCAGGGTATTATGCCCAGAGTCGATCCCACAGGGAATTTACGTATCAATCAAGCGTTTAGAATACACAATTTTTACTCAATCAATTCTCTCAAGACTTTTTAGTATAAATTGGTGATGTTTTACTAATTCTACTAACAATAATACTAACTAACAATTACTAAAAATGATAAATGTCTAAGGTTACAGTTTTCCCCGTTGGTGAACTTCCTTCTCGGATACTTCTTATAGTTTGATTAGTTGTCTCTATCAATCATAAACACTCTATCTACCATAAATCTCTCTCAAGTAATTATGATAATTTACTAGACGCACTCTCTCAAGTTACCCTAGCTAAATTGCATTAAAGTCCACTTTCAAAAACACCCGAAGTATCGTTATTTCTAATCCAACTTCTAAACCCTCGGTTATGACTTTCGTCTATACTCTGGGAGTGATGTTGTTCAAACAATTACCTAAATATGCACTCTCTCTCAAGTAGATACATAATAAATAAGAACAGCTAATTGAGGTCCCTTCAATCAACTACAACAAGAACATAGTTGAACAAATAGAGATTAATCAACCAATCAAAACTATATTAATATCACAACAAGTTTATCCCCCAACGGGTTCCACCAAAACCATATATTAAGAAAATTAGCTACTCATATTCATAAGAATCAATCCTAAAATAACTTGCATATTTGAACTACAAAATAATAAATAAAAGCTATAAAAATCAATGTTTGCTTCACTAAGTAGAAATCCATAGGTTTTTATTCACTTCAATGGCTTCCTCCCTATCGATGCACGCTTACACGCTCGTCACCTAGCACGTGCATCACCTCATTTACCAAAATAATATAAAATATCGGGGTTTCATACCCTTAGGTCTAGAGTTACAATCGTCACTTACCTCAAAACAGTCAAACAACTACTTCGCGATGCTCTTGCCCCTCGAATCGACTCCCAAATGCTCCGAGTCTAAAACAAACCAGATCAATAACATAAAAATATGCTAGGGAGATGAACCCCAGTCAAAAACTATCAAAATTAAGCACAATTCCCGAAATTGGCCAAACCCGATCCCCAGGCCCACATCTCGGAATTCGATAAAAATTTCATCACAAGAATCCTCATCCTTTCCAGAGTGTGCACATATAAAATGCATCAAAATCCGACCACAAACAATCCCTAAATTCCTTAATTATAAGTCTCAATTTCTCAAGTCCTAAACTCTCAATTTATTCCATTTAATATATTAATTCCAAGCCTAATCCGTCACATAATAACATAGAATCGTGTTTATAGTTCGAGAAACTTACCTCCACCGAAGACCCTCGAAATCCTTCTCCAAATTGCTCTAAAAATGACTCAATCCGCATGCAAAAGTGATGAGAAATGCCAAAATTTCGCGGAGGCACATATTTATACTTCCTGCCGAGTTAATCTGCACCTGCAGACTTGCACCAGCGGTCCCAGGTACGCACCTGCGAAAAATCACTTAAAGTCCAAATTCCGCACCTACGACTCAATTTCCACACTTGTGACTTCACAGGTGGGGTCCCACATCCGCATCTACCGTCCCTCACTGAGCTGCCAAAATTCTACATATGTGGAATTGTTTCCGCTTCTGCGGGCCCGCACCTGCAATTCCACATCCGCATGTGCGGTCACACCAGTAAAATGACACCAGCGGCAACTTTGCTTGAAATTCCTAAGTCCAAACCTTGGTTAACAATCCGAAATCAATTCCGAGGCCCATGGGATCCCAACCAAACATACCAATACATCCCATAACCTCATTCAAACTTAGTTGAGCGTTCGAAACACCAAAACAACACAAAAACACAGAAATCACATCAAACTCAAGCCTATGAACTTTGAAACTTCTATATTTAACCAAGGATGCCGAAACCATCCAAAACACTTCTGATTGACCTGAAGATTTGCACACATATCAAAAATGACATTAGGAACCTGATGCAACTTCCAGAACACCATTCCGACCCTGATAGCCTATTTTCCAATGCCGACTGGAATCACCAAAAACTAGTTTTTCGCCAATTCAAGCCTAATTCTACACCGGACATCAAAACCACATTCCGAACACACTACTATGTCCCAAATCACCAGACGAAGCTGTCTGAGCCATAAAATCCGCATTCCGAGAATGTTTACCAAGAAGTCAACTCCTAGTTGACTTTTCCAACTACAAGGCTAATTTCAGAGACTAAGTGTCTCAATTGTCACCACAACCACTCCAAACCCGAACGAACCGACCCCGACAAATCATAAACAAGCTAAGAAACATACGATAAAGCAGAAACAGGGGAAACAAGGCTAATCTCATGGAACGACCGGCCGGGTCTTTACATCCTCCCCCTCTTAGACAAATGTTCGTCCTCGAACAAGTCTAGAAACATACCCGGAGTCCCAAATAAGTGAGAATATCTGCTCCGCAGCTCCCGCTCGGTCTCCCAGGTGGAATCCCCCACCGGCTGTCCTCTGCACTTAACTTTCACTGAAGCTATATCCTTCGACCTCGGCTTTCTGACCTGACGACCCAAAATAGCCATTGTTTCTACCTCATATGACATATCAACGTCGAGCTGAATTGTGCTAAAGTCCAAAACATGAGACTGATCATCAACATACTTCTGGAGCATCAAAACATAGAACACCGGATGAATACTCGATAAGCTAGGAGGCAAGGAAAGTATATAAGCCACCCCCAATCCTCTGAAGCACCTCAAATGGCCTAATGTATCGGGGAATGAGCTTTCCCCCCTTTCCGAACCTGATAGCACCCTTCATGGGTGAAACCTTCAGCAACACCTTCTCCCCAACCATAAAACACACATCTCGAACCTTTCCGTCCGCATAACTTTTCTTCCTAGACTGCGCATGATCACACGCAGCTATGTCTTATAAAAGACTAAGCGAGCGTTTTAAATATAATTTGGTGTATTATGCCCAGAGTCGATCCCACAGGGAATTTATGTATCAATCAAGCGTTTCGAATGCGCAATGTTTACTCAATCAATTCTCTCAAGACTTTTTAGTATAAATTTGTGATGTTTTACTAATTCTACTGACAATAATAATAACTTACAATTACTAACAATGATAAATGTCTAAGGTTACGGTTTCCCCCGTTGGTGAACTTCCTTCTCGGATACTTCTTATAGTTTGATTAGTTGTCTCTATCAATCATGAACACTCTATCTACCATAAATCTCTCTCAAGTAATTATGATAATTTACTAGACGCACTCTCTCAAGTTACCCTAGCTAAATTGCATTACAGTTCACTTTAAATTGCACACGAAGTATCGTTATTTCTAATCCAACTTCTAAACCCTCGGTTATGACTTTCGTCTATACTCCAGGAGTGATGTTGTTCAAACAATTACCTAAATATGCATTCTTTCTCAAGTAGATACATAATAAATAAGAACAGCTAATTGAGGTCCCTTCAATCAACTACAACAAGAACATAGTTGAACAAATAGAGATTAATCAACCAATCAAAACTATATTAATATCACAACAAGTTTATCCCCCAACGGGTTCCACCAAAACCCTAGATTAAGAAAATTAGCTACTCATATTCATAAGAATCAATTCTAAAATAACTTGCATAATTTAACTACAAAATAATAAATAAAAGCTATAAAAATCAATGTTTTCTTCACTAAGTAGAAATCTATAGGTTTTTCTTCACTTCAATGGCTTCCTCCCTTCAAGTTGTGTTTTTGGGTCTATTTATATGTATGGGATAAACCCTAAACATGTAGGAGACTTCTATTCCAACCGGGAAACACTTAAAACTCTTTAAAACTCGGATTTGACCGGATCAGGGCCCAGGCTTTGTGGGCCTAATGCATGGATAAAGCCAGGCCAGGCCAGGATTTATGGCCCTAACGCCTGGATAAATCCAGGCTAGTCCTGGCCTTAAGGCTCAAGCGCCTGGATAAAGCAGGGCCAGGCCAGGCCTTAAGGGTCAAATGCCCGGCTATAGCACGGTGCACTTCTCTTTGCCTCTTAAGTGTATTTTCGACATTTTTTCATCCATTTAGCACGGCATCCATTTCCAATTCACCTACACATGAAATAGACTCCCTTATGCATATACAAAGTGTATTTTTATCATTAAGGCACACAAAATGTAAGGCATATAACGTGTGAAACCATGAATTCTAGCCACACATCAACACCCCACACTTAAACTTTTGCTCGTCCTCGAGCAATCAACTACACTCATGAACACGAATTATTAAGCAAATCCCTTAACGCGTTATACCAACAATTTTTTTTTAAAATAGTTTAAGCACAAAGGTGTGACATCCTCGCCTAAATAATCGACTCACAAATACCATTATTTATTCACAATTCACTAACTACTCTAACATAGAGGTCAACAACATTACCTTTCCTTCATGAATCATGTGCCCTCACCAAATCAAAGAGCTCGTTCCACACACAATAAAATTTAAGAACACTTAGCAACTCAATATAGAAATAATTCACTCACTCTCAGAAATAACATTCACATGCCACAAAAGATGCACCATAGGCTTGCCTATAGTGTACTACTCTACTAATCGAGCTCATTCAGACTAGGATCAACTAGGACTTTATTTGGTTGTAATGTAGGCTGCGGGATGGGTAGGATACATTTGGATATAAGAGTGACTACACCTCCCTAAGCACATTAACACATATACTTTCGCATTCAACCTCAAACTTATATTAAGCCAAACTCCACCTTCACATCAATGTTATTACCCCATACTTCATTAAGCACAATTACATTAAGAGTCACCACTTGTCAAGGAATATATATATATATATATTTTCACAACAATACAACAATCTTTTTTTCTTTCTCTTTTTTTTTCTAAGTGACTCTTACTTTTTCAAAACAGTGCACCTTTCTCCTTATTTCAATTATTCCCCTCAAAAAAGCAACCTACCGTCCCACACTTTAATTTTTCCATATTTCATAACATTTCCAGCGCTTACGAGAGGTGACAAGGTTCAGATATATGATCGATTCAAACAAAGGGGTATGGCTTGTAATGTGGTTGCCAAATAAATAGGATTATAGGCTCAACGGGGTTAACTACGATACATAACAATTAGGTGGGTAAAATATACACAACTGGCTCAACAAAGAAACACCTATATGACTTCCAAGACTGAATAAAACTACTATTTCGCTCTGCACACACACGGGGCAAGTTCTAGACATCAAATGCAATGCATAGAATAGCATACAAACCTCACACACACATGGCACATAGCTCACTCAGGATTGGATCTATTACGGCACTCCAGTCAAAGAAGTTAAGCAAATCTTAAGATTTCCTAATTTAAGGTATTTATCCTGGAGTCAAAAAATTGAGCCTAAGCGTCACAACCACAGTATTGACTACTCTCAAGGCATCATAACGTTCCGATATATTGCTGCAATTAATTTCTCAACCATGTGGTTACTACTTATAAAAATAAAAACTACCTTTACCCGGTACAATTAAAAAGCCTTGGAAAAGAACCGTGGTCCAAAGAAAAACCAAGGGGAGATTACTACACTACCTAAAACACAAATATTTTCTTTTTGTATTTTCTTTAGACTTAGTTCCCTCAAGAGAACTGTCTAAGAGATCCATCGTCGGGAAGAGTCCACATATTTCTAATTTTTTTTTTCTGTTTTGTTCTACCTAAAAGAAACACTTACTAACAAGAAAAGCTAAAACTACTAACAAGAAAGCACACTAAACACAACAAATCACAAAAAATATGTACAACACCCCACAGTTAAATCATGCAGTGTCCTCAGTGCATCACATATAGACAAAACAAGAAATAAAAGTAAGGT